>PDIM01010388.1:27942-44673 GCA_002811675.1 Ichthyosporea sp. XGB-2017a
ACTACATATATAACATATGCGTGTGTCGTGTACATGCAGCGCCGCCGTCGTAGCTGTGTCGGAAAAGAATTACGAGCATGCAGTGTATTTGCGGAGATAAAAGCATATATTGGTCTGGTAAAATAGTTGGAGGAATGCCCCCGCTTCCCGATAAAATGCCCAAAGAAATTACAATCATGGACTTATGATTGTTGTTATTTTACCTGGTTAAGGAGAAAGTCCTTTATTTATCTTCTTCATAATTGGCTATAATACGTCCTTTATGAAACGTTTATCCAATAAGAGTTTAATAAAAGGGAATTTATGGTTGAAATTTTATAGTGCACCAGCGAATTCCATTTAGCATACATAGCCCTAGTGGACCTTGAACCTATAGGCTCTAGCGCCGCTTGGTTGCCTTTTACAATTATACACGATGTCCGCAAAAAGCTAGTACAAGCTAGTAGGGTTTCTCGAACGGCAAAACTAGAACGCTCCATGCATGTCGTCAGGTAGTGAATTTTGTTGAAATTCCCACAGCTTTTGTGAAAGTTTTCAATCACCTTCCTTTTTGAAAGTTGCTTTATGAACCCCCATCAATTAATGAAAAAGTCCACGTGCCTATACATCAACTTAAGTCCCTCGGGCATTTAAAATGAAGCACACCCCTTTTACAAAGCTGAGATAATACAAAGATTCTTAGATCAGCTAAGCTACATAAGAAGCATGATCAGTTTATTGTTCATGAGCAGACGAAGAATTCCGCAAAATTCGCTCATTTTTAATTACATACGAAGATTCGCTACAAGCCGCTTCTAGTCCCTCTAATTCAACCCAAAAGCCTCGCCGAATATTTTATTACAAATAAGAATGAAACATTCAGAACGGAGAATTATACAACACAGCTCACACATGTAAAAGGATATACTGTCTCCGAAGTTCCGAAACCCGGCTGATCTATGGCCACTTCTTACGAAATTTTCTTAATCTTTACCGATCATTTTTTTCTTTCCACTCCATTCCAAGTACAGCACGCGCGAGGGCACACACATATTACAAACCATTCTTTGGTCGGAAGAAGAGCTGAACTATTATAAGCGTGCAGGTCCTAAATAAACAAAGCCCATAGCTGCACCGGTTGCAAAGCCTTTTGTTGATGTTAGCACGAGATGTGGTTTTGTCTGTATTTATAACATCATCAGTCAGATCATCACTTCCTCGTGTCAAAAGCTTGGATTTCTAACCTACAGCGGAAGTTTCCTTTTTCTTGTACATAGCTCTGAAGAATATGAAAGAATCCATGTTTAACTGTAACCTCTCACAATATATACTTTGAAGGAGTTATGCTAGCGTGCGCCATGTATTACAATTCATTTTGTTCCCTAATTCAAACAAGCTATTAGACATTTGGTTGTCCTAGTTTCAAGTTTCCAGACTAAGACTGTATTTTCACATGGCAAAAGAAACGGCCTCTGAATGAAAACAGTAAATCTAGTCCCCTGTACAATAAATCAGTTCCATTGAAAAACGTCACAAATATTTGAAACTTGTATTTTTGCTGTTGTCTGAGCAGTGAAAACGCCATACAAACCGGTCGTGATGGACAACAGAATGGCGTGCTGGAAAGACAAAGACCCGCAAAACCTTCATCACTAGTACTAAAACGAGGAATAAATATTAAAAAGAGATACAGAACTTCATCTCAAAAAAAAGATGTGTACAGTTCTCTATAATGTAAAAAAAAAGGCTCCACGCTAGCTCCACGTGAGTTGATCGATTTTTTTTGTGGGCGTTTGTTTTTATTTATATTGGAAAATAATAATAAAATTCTTTTGACGTTTTTGTTTTTGTTTTTGTTTTATTTATTCGCGTGGGATGTGAATCCTTTTGGTTTGGTTTGGTTTTGTTTTGTTTTGTCCTTTATTTTTTTTTTTTGCTTAACTGAATTGGTGATTGCAATGTGGTTGAGCAGTAGATGTTGTCATGGTGTCCTTTGGATTGTCATACTGTCCTTGGTTCATGCTCAGTATGGCAATGGGCAGGACGGGCCAGAGGATTATAGGCTCAAGAGATTTGGAGGGGGTACCCTCAATGAAAAACCGGGGATTATAGTACTACCTTCGAAAGTTCTTTTGTACTCTGATAGCAATAGCACAAATATTGACGTAGGGATTAGTATGCAGCCTGTTTTTGGACAGACTGTTTCAGTGTTTTGTGTGTCTAACAAGCCGGATGTTATTAGACTTACGCAATATGAAAAGTACTTTAGCCACCTTACTTGGAATAGTACGCAGGTAGTCAAAGCCCACACGACAGGGATGCGTGGAGTCGCCCTGGTTACCTGTTATGGAAGTGAAGACAATGGCTTTGGGGGCACTCAAGGGTCTGTTGAATTCTCAGTTGTGTACTCTTATTCAAGAGCGGTAGGAGATCTTCCAATTATTCTCAAGTTGCTTCTTTTCCCTAGTGGATCCATATTTCTGGGAACTGCTATGAGTAAAGTGCTCACATTCAGTAGCGGGTTACAGTGTGGGGGCCAGCATTTGTCAGCGGGGCTAATCTTTGGAGCCATTGCCATAGAGCTTCTTCCTTATTTAACATCGTCGGAAAGCCAATGGCCAGTGGTGGTTGGATTTATCATGGGTTCTGTTTGCATGCTTAGTGTGTGGCATTTTATACAAGAGGATGAGGAAATTGAGGACAGAGAATCGGATTGCCATGCAGCAGATTGTGGGGCTTTGGCAAGACCGCTGTCTAATCCAACCTCTACTGCGGGGGAAGGTGCTTCCCTTCTGGGGGGAAATTCTTCAGGGGGTGGCGTTTTCCCGTATTCAATGGTGGTGGCAACAGTAATTGATTGTATGATTGACGGATTGCTCATTGGTATTTCATATGGTGCTCACGCGGAAGCTGGAGCTTTGATGGCTTTTGCCATGACTCTGGAGATGTTTTTTGTTGGTGTTAGTGTCTCCATGAAATTGAAAAAAAGTCGTGTTGGCTTTATGTATTATGTGCTCCTGATGATTATATTTCCGGTTGTATTAATTTTAGCTGGAATAGCTGGAGAACTTATTCTCAGTTCATTGCCTCCCAGTAGCAACGTGTTTAATGGGATTTTAGCTTTCGGGATAGCATCACTCTTGTATTTGACTGTTGAAGAACTCCTAATGGAAGCACATTCGGAAAAGGGCATTGACACTCCTTTAATTTCGCTTTGGTTTTTCATTGGATTCTTGTCTGTGATTGTGCTTGAAGGGGCTATTGACTTTTTGTAATTTTAGAATGATTGTAAATATGGTGAGATCTTGGGCAATATAGCTCTCCATTTTAAAATCTCTGTTTCTTCGTTGCCCAACGCAAATTACCCTTTAGAATAAAGTTGTCTGGAGTCATTGAAACAGGTTTGTAAAGTATCCTTTGATACGCATAGTGCATATAAAGCCATTGTACACAAGATACAGCGTAAGATAAGCTACCTTGTGCCTTGACGACTTTTGAAGGCCCCTTTGCGAAATTTGGTCTTATCACGATAATTTTTAAAACAATGGTTTTGAATTTAATTCGTTGCGTGACCAAATATCTGTTTAATTTTCCGAAGGAAACGTCAAGCGCCAGTAAACATTAATTTATTTACATTATCAGCAATTCTATTTCCTTATTTTTTGATTCGACACTGGCTTCAGTGGTTGCATTTCTTGAATGCTTCCCATGGGCGGGGTGGGAGTAACCCGCAATAAATTAAATGCGTAGCTTCGCAAAGTGCTTTATTTTGCTGCAATGTTAATTCCGATTATCAAAAATTACCCTAGAAAGAATGGATCATGCCATTGTAGTGCCGGGGTAAATTCGCAAACTATTAAAGGGCCAGGCAGGTCTTGTAATAAGATGCCTTTTATATGATATGAAATTGTGTAAGAATGGTGACATTTTGGGCCGTTTCAAGTGATTGAATTACGGAAAATCATCTTTAATAGGCTACAATATGAAAGAAAGATATAGCCCCTTTCAATAAAGCAACATATTTCACTTTCAAAACTCATTTAGTAATCTGAATCTGGCAAGCCGGAGCTGCAGGTCACTGACAAATCTTGCGAACTCTCACAATTCTTTCTCATCATGCAGTTTATAATGCAATATAATATAATTAATACTGCAGTGCAGCAAAAGATATGGGCCCAGCTGGTGTCGACATTTGCAAGATACAAGATACGCGAAAGATAACAAGCTGCCGATCATGCTGTCATCAACGGCTCAAAGAATCTACAAGCTTCTCACATTTTCAGTTCGCGAATGCTCAACCAAGGCCAGTCGCTGCTTCATGACGTCTTCAAATTTCCGCCTTAAATTTGCAGTACAAAATAACAAAAGAGACTCTCATGATAATTAGGGATTCGGCTAAAAAATCGAGGAGGTTTTATTTTAGGGGAAACGGGGGAAGAACTGTGTAAAAAAAAACAGCAAATTATTACACAAGATAATTGATAAAAAAAGAGCAAATGGGCGGTGAGAAAAATAAGGGAAAAAGAGGGTAGGGTGTAATTCTCTGAATAGTGATTGGCTGGAGATGTAAGGGTAATTATACGCTCCAGCCAATCACAGACCGCAGACGCGTTTTGTATGGGGAATCTTATAGAAAAGATAAAATCAAAATGAATTGAAAATCTTTTTATGGCTTTTGGGGGGACTCTTTTTCTTATTTTCTTTCTATATAGCGGCTTTTTTTTTATGGTTGAACTGTCATTGTGTAGTAGTACTGCAATAGTTTGTATTTTGGTGTGATTTTTTTATTTGATTGATTTAGATTTTGGAGTTGAGACTTGAAGGATTTGTAAAAGCCTTTTTATTTTTTTGCGTTTAGTTAGAGGGGAACTGTGAAGAAACATAACAAGAATTTGACTCAGAAGATTAGTTGTGGCTTTTAGTAGTTAGTTCTGTGAAAAAAACGAAAAGATGGGAAATACTCAAACGAAAAGCGGGAGCTCGCTCTTGAAAAAGGGGAAAACAAAGGGATCATTTGGGAAGCAAAAAAGTGGTATCCAATCGGGTCCTATTCTTGATGCAGCACCTGTTGGTTCTTGCGATAGTGTTGAAAATGTTGTCGCTGATACCAAGGAAAACAAACAGGTGAGTGTAAGCAGTGCAGCAAGTAAAGGCAGTGAAACCAAACAAACAAAACATAGTGCTGAAAAAGAACAATCGACTGCCGAGTCCCACGCAAGTGCTAAGCAAAATTTGCTGAAGGGTAAGAGTGGGTCCTCTAAAGACGTTAAAAGTGGCTCAGATGCTGCTGTCAATAGACATATTAAAAAGGCAGACAGCATTAAGTTAAAGAAACACAATTCATGGAGACTTTCTGCAAAGAATTTGTTCAAATCTAATAGTAAAGATGGTCTTGAAGAGGAAACGAAAAAGGGACTCTTGAAGTTGAAGGACTTTGACTTGTTGACAACTGTCGGAACAGGTTCTTTTGGAAGAGTTTTTCTTGCAAAGCACAAGGCTTCTGGTAAGGTTTGTGCCATCAAGGTTATCCGTAAAGAAGTTGTTCTTAAGAGAAGACAACTGGAGCACGTAATGAACGAAAAGAACACTCTCCTTGAAATAGACTCACCTTTCATTATTAGTTGTATGGGCTCATTTCAAGATGCTGCCAACTTGTATTTGGTGATGGAATATGTTAATGGAGGAGAACTTTTTACCCATTTAAGAGAAGTGCACACATTTGGGCCCGACAAAGCACGTTTCTATGCTGCTCAAGTTGTTCTTGCACTTGAATATATGCACGAAGAGAAGGGCATGGTTTACCGTGATTTGAAGCCTGAGAATATCCTGTTAGATAAGTATGGTCAAATTAAATTAGCTGATTTTGGGTTTGCAAAGAATGTATCGAACACGAGGGGTATGACTTGGACTTTGTGCGGAACTCCTGAATATTTGGCTCCTGAGATGATTTTAAACAAAGGCCATGGAAAAGAGGTGGATTACTGGGCCTTGGGCATTCTTATTTATGAAATGCTGGTGTCGCAGCCGCCATTTCTTGCAAATAGTCATTATGATATGTATGAAAACATCTTGGCTTGTAAGATAAACTTTCCATCTTTCTTGTGCCCTGATACTGTAGACTTGCTTAAAGGGCTTCTGTGTGCTGACAGAACGCGTCGATTGGGATCAGGCAAGAACTCTATTCAAGATATTAAGGATCACCCTTGGTTTAAGGATGTGGATTGGGAAGCAATGAAGCAGAAGAAGTATCGTGCCCCGTTCACACCACCAGTGAAGAACGAATATGACACATCTCAGTTTTTGTCGTACAAGGAGGAGCCCATCCACGACAAACCCCTGAAGGACTCTTCCGCTGAGAAGTTGTTCCGTGATTTTGACGGCGTTGCTCCTCCACATAAAGCCTTCCCTGTACTGTAGAATGTTTTTTCTTTTGTAAAGAAGAGCATGAAATTTTTGTCCTATAGGTTACTCTCTGCTGTAAATACGTAAAAGCTCGATATAATTAATAAATACCCACACATTTCATCATTAATTATGCTTCAAATGCTTATCCTTAGATGCATGTTACTAATTTATTTTCTTTTACAAAAGGGGAATCAAAAGGCTAAGAGTAAGCCAAACCATATCATCGTATGAACACAAAAAAGATGCCAAACACAAACAAAAATTACAGGCACACTTTTAAATTGATACGCAGTCACTATCCTATTATGTAAGAGAACAACTCGAAATTTGTTGGGACCAATCATTCAAATCATATCGAAATGCAACAGACTCTCTGTCCATGTCATAGCTTTTAGCCCATGCAGAGCAAAGTGATGCTCTTTGGGTAGGTGCCAATCCAGCTTTTCGAAAAACATGGCACATTGCAGGCTGATTACTGAGAGCAAATACATGGTCAATATAGAAAAGTTTGGAGAATGGTGACTGTTGATGGACACGAGCAGCTTCCAGCATAGTGCCTACCAACTTTTTGGCAATTCCTTTCCCTTCAAAGCCTTTAGCAGTGCAAATTTTAGATAACTCAACTGCATATGCTCGAGAATTCAACTTTTGCACAGGGAAAAGTTTCATACAAGAAATGCCTGCTATTTTCTTTGTGACCTCATCTTCGTAGATATAAAAATTGCCAATATTCTTCTCAATTTCAGCATCTGGGTAAGGAAGAACACTACCTTCTTCAACAGGCTCTTTTAAAATTTCATTGATGACGTTCCTGTCGGAGCCCACTCCTTGACGAATTCTATACCCATTCTGGGCTTTAAACACTTTTGCATCAAGTAGACTCTTTTTACTAAAAGGGTCATAGATATTCTTCACGGTGCTATTGGAATTTTCATTCTGTAGAGTACCTCCCTTGAGCTTACTCAAATCAGGAGCATTGGGCCCATTCCCATCAGGAGGGATGTTGAGTCCACTCAAAAGAAGCATATCAAGCACATTCGTACTGCAATTGTGAGCTGTGCCAAACTGAGGCGCTGCGGGCAACGCAGAAAAGCTGGTACCCTCACGAAAAGATAGCCACAAATCTACTTCATTTCTTGAAGACGGGCTCGTCTTCTTATTGCGAAGATATGTCTTTCTTGTATGGGAGAAATTATACACACCCATAAACATAGGCCTTGCCAAAAGACTTGAAACAACCTGAAATCTCAAAGCTACAGAGTTTTTCAAAATTCCGTTTGGCCTCATAGCAATCATTTTCTCTCTTAACTCCTCTCTTCTTTTCTTTTTTTCTTTCCTCTTTCTTTAATGATGTCGCTGTGGCACTTTCAGTATAATGGTCCTTTAATATCAAAGAATAACAAATAATATAACAAAACCTACAAATGCGGTAAAAAGTAAGGAGCAAACGACAATCCCTTTCTTTTCTCCTCTTTTAACTTCCCGATCCCCCCAAAAATTCTTTTCAACTACTATAAAGCAAACTATCTGTCTGTATCTCTCACGCACTCTCTTTTCTTTTCTTTCCTTGAAATGACACTTCCACAAGAGCTTCAAGAACGAGATTTCCACACAGCAAGGTCAATATAATCAAGTTTAGGCTCATGAACACCAACACAGGTATACATCTTCTCTTATATATTGCTACTTATTCAATTCTAATCAAATCTATATCTAATCAAAACAAAAAACATAAAAAAACTAAAAATTGACTCAACCAAAAAAAAAAATAAAATCTAAAAACCAAAAAGAAAAAGCAGCAAGCACGAAATAAAAACAAAAAAGAAAAAAAGAAAAAGAAAAAAAAATTCAAGGGGGGATCGAAAAGTGAACAAAACAGGCAAAAACACACCAAAAAGCCAATGCTCAGATCCGCGTTGGGGGAAATGAAAATATAATAACCAGGCGTAACCCTCCTTAGCCTCTCCACCAAGGTCCAGTCTATAAATAAAACCAATGATATCATCTCCTCCCGGCTTCTTGCTTGCATGTCGACGGGGACTTTGGCACAGTCACCTGTTCTCGCTTGTTGGCTCAAACCTCATGAGTCACAGCTTCACAAGGAGACGTATGTTTGAAGATGCAGAATGTGAAGAATGTAGGTGTCATCTTCATCTATTTTTATGGTCCGAAAGTTTCTATGAGTCTTTTATTATTCGATTTAGTGGAATAAAAACTATTTACAATATGCCAAAGTAACATGCAAGCACAAGCATAACATAAAAAACAGGAAAAGAAGCAAGCAATGCAAAAGAGCAGCAGAGAATTGATAGCCCTCATATCAAAATTCAACTTAGTATTCTTTTCCTTTTAGAATTCTTCAGTTCACTTCTTTATGCAAGTTTGGAAAGGGCATTCAAGTCTTCCTTGACGTACTTAATGACAGTTTCTGGGTTGATATGGGTGGCACTATCGCAGGACACCGTAAGGTAGAGTTTACCGTTATAGGACATAATTGCACATCCAATAGCAACACCGGGTGGTGGAGGGACAAAGCCCAAAGGCTCTTCAGCGGCCCTCCCATCGATAGACAATTCAAAGTTTGGTCCAGGAACATTGGTGCACACGGTATGGGTTCTGGACATCATAAGTCTCATAAACCATACCTTTACAGAGAGAGGCAACCAAATATAAGCAAGAACTTTGGTAGCAATGGCTCCAATGGTCTTTTCTGGAGTCGCTTTAATACGATCCATGCTCTTCTTCACAAATTGAATCCTCTTTACGGGATCTTCAATATGGACAGGCTGGTATGCCAACACGAAACCAAAAATATTCCTCGTATCTTCAATAATTTCCCCTCCTGCTCTCAAGTTCACTGGAACAGCAACTCTAAGTTCTTTTGACAAGAATCTTTCCTTCTCTTCCTCTGTAAAACCCATGTCCTTATCAAAGTCGTCATTAATAACGATATTTCTATAAGCGCCTGCAATTGCCGCCTGCATGACATCGTTAATAGTTCCCTTGTACCTCTTGGAGATTCTTTTCACTTCTGCCAGGTCAATTTGAGTTTCCCAAGCCACTCTCTTTCGACCATCCAGCACAGCAGGTTTCCATGGAGTTGGGAAAAGAGGCGTGAAGAGTAAGAAAAAAATCTTTCCGGTCACAAACAATGTGCCAATGAAATTCACTATAAGCCCTATAAGCATCATCAACATGAAAACCAATGAGTTTTTCACATTAAACTTCACCTTCTCTGCAAATGTTTTGTTTTCATAAGCAATTCTGGCGTCATTGGCAGTCTTCAATTTAAAAGCTTCCAATTCCCCGATCTTACTCTCATACTGATCCGACAGGCGTAAGAACAAGGCTCCCAAGGACATTCCATCACCGATACAGTGATGGACACGTCCAAGGATCGCACATCCCATCTTATCACTTCCCATTGACTCAGGAACATCGTGGACAAGAATCATTTCCCACAGAGGCCTACTGTAATCAAATGGATGGTTAATCATATTATTGACAATCTTCTTGAAGCCTTCGTCTGTACCATCACCATACTTTTCAGTGATGTGGGCATTCAAATCAACAGGCGTTTCCTGGAAATAGTAACGGCCACCATCTTTAAGCCCTTTCGAGATCACTGTATCTTCCACAACCACTTTAGATCGGAATCTCTTCTGACTGTCAACAATCTTTTCTTTGATTAACTTTTGAACTTCACCAAGTTCAAAGTCTCCTTGAAGCCTCTGCATAAAAACACACAGGGACAAGTTGGTGTCCACTTCTGTAATCAGGGTAGATTCCCCAACAAGGGTCAACCGCCTCTTCAAGGGTGAAATTTTCTCCGAGTTAAGACTGGAGTATTCTGCCTTACTCGTAGCGTCTTCGTCAGACACTTTTCTCTTCGGCACTGCCCCACTCTGATTACTTCTCGTCAAAACCATTATTTCCTTTCTCTTTGTTCAAATTCCAAAAAATAAACAACAACAAAGAAAATGTTTTTTTTTTTTCCTTTTCAACAATGAAATTAAAATCAAAACAAAGAAAAAACAAAAATAAATAAAATCACAAATAAAATCTCATACAAAATAGAAAAATAAACAAAACTTTTTTTATATCACTTTTTCTTTGTTTTTTTTTCGTGGGTTTACCGAGAAAAAAAAAAACGTGATTTTGGATTTCTTCCTTTCATTTTGACAGTTTTCATAGAAATCGGATATGCGGAGGAATGTCTGCTACTGCTGGTCAAACAGTCCTTTGGTTTGTAACCCTGGACTGGGTGATGTTTAAGCTTGTTACAATGAAAAAACAAAGTGGGACGACGCGATTGCCCACTTCTCTCATTGGCTGCGGAGAATGGTTATTTGAAATTTTGAACACAATTTGATTATGTTTTTTCCGCTTCTACGTACCTCGTCGCCCTCGTCGTCGTTGAATAGTTTTGTGAAATTTTTCTTGCGGATTAACTCCCTCAGCTCTTGGTTTTTTATTCAACTTAACTTGACATCAAAGTTCAAAGAAAGTCTTGTGCTCTCTAAAGCAAACTTCAAAAAAGGGCTAATTATGTGTTTACTCATTCACCACCAATTTGGATACGTACCTCACTTGCTAGGATGACCAATTAGAACGAAACATATTCAAAGGAAGTCACTGTCTAACCACTCCCACTCTTCGCGTCTTCCCTTGGCGGAACACGTGGTATGAGACGCACTTCCTTTCTCTGATGAAGGCTCATCTTGGAGCTCAGAAGAGACAAGCAGCTGATAAGCTTCATCCAAAGCTGCTAATCGCTTCTTCACAACTTCATAACGTGCACGGGTTTCATTTGATCTCAATAAGAGTTTCTGGTAGCCATGACTCTCTCCTAATCGTAATATTTGCTCTGAGAGATTTTCAGCGAGGCTATATTTTCCCATTTTGCAAAACACTCGTTTAATCAGATGAGAGCGCACGCACATGAGAATCCAGTCCACCAATCTCTTCCGTACCACTTTCCAGTAAGAATAAAGCTTAACCTGTAGTTTGAATACGCGCTCCTCCTTAACGGAACGATTCTTAGACGATTTTAGAATGCCTAATTTTTTCAGGTTTAATATATCCGTAGACGCTTTAATGAAAAGTCTTCAGCGAAACCAATTCCTTATTAGTGGCGGTATGTACCTCCCTGATTGGAAAAGTATAATCATCCTTTGGATACATGGGCGGCATCTCTCCTTCATCGTCAGTCAAATCCAAGGCTTCCTCAATCTTCTTCATGGTAGCACGGAAGTAATGGTCATTCTCAGTGAAAAGAGTCATCTCGAATTCCAGGGTATCCTCAAGCGCATCCTCCAATCTCGTGTTGGCTTCTGCCAGTACCGTTTCGGTGATCTGAAGTACAGCGCGAAGGGCTACCGGGTACCCATTAAACACCGACTCAAACAATTGGGTGGTCGCCTCAGATATGTCATTATTAACTTTTTCTAAAAGTCCCTTTATGAGTCCGGGAAGTGGAATCAGAAGATGCTTGACAAGAACTCGGCCAGCTTGGTGTTCTATATCAGACGGGAATACGTCCTCACCGCAATATTTTGCCATTTGCACTTTAATGAACTCTGCGTAGCTTTTCTGAAAGAAATATGCATCATCGTATAGACTGCTCATTGTTTTAGTAAACGCCTTCCTATGATAGTAGAAATTGGTTCGAATCGACACTGGGGGTTCATTCCTAATATCTTTAAATGTTATCTTTTTAATCACTACAGTAAGTACAATGCGAACAGCGTTATCGATGCCCTCAAGTAATTCGCCTTTGCCATGCTCACTTGGTACTTCGGTGAACGTGTACGAAAGACCTTCATCTTTCAAAGTTTTTCCATTATGGCTTGTCACTGAAAAATTCATGTAAGTCTCTATACTCTCAATTTGAGTGGATTCAGAATCCGCATAATACACGCAACCACAGACGTCCCCTGCTGGTCCTTTTACTTTCATCGCAAAATGTATTCCATGACAAATAGAAGCGTAATCTTTGGAGAATATAGATTTCGGAGGCGAAGCGACGTACCCTGGAGATTTCTTATCTTCTTTGCGAAATAGAACCATCTCCTTTTCACTCAAGTCCATTTCCACTTGAAAGTGTGAGGGATACAACTTGTGATTCGTGAAATTTTTCAGTCTTAAATGCTCCTCAAGCACCTCCATATCTTCACCAGCTACACCAGCAATATTTCGCAATCGAAAGGAGAACGTATTCACCATTTTCATAACACTACTTTTGGCATCCCATTCACTTTTCACTCCAGCTTTTCCTTCAAGCTCCCTGACCTCTGCCAGCAATTCAATCCTCCTTTCTTTGATCTTTTTGGCCACTTCTGGAAACACACTCTGCACCCGTTCCGCTTGTAACTGAACTAGTCTGGAAGACAATGCGCGCGAACCTTTCATGGACGAAGGAACTTTCTGAAGCTCCTTACAGCTTTCAAAAAACTGGGTTTCGCGGCTAAAGGCCTCCTTGTGACTCATCTCTGCCTCTATTTCACCTTGACTGCGATTGCGGACAAGATAGATGTTGTCCATATCAATCTTCATGTTCGAAGATATCCTTTTCACTACATCATCCAGACCAAGACTGCCATCCTCTGCGACACGCTGGTCCACTTTGCTCAAGCAAAGCAATGTCCTTGTCCCCTGCGGATCGTGCTCGAGAGATAACTTCAACGACTGGCTGGTGGTGATATCAACGGTCGACTGCACGACATTCAACATGACTGTCTCTGGCTTTGTCATATACCGGCGGTACATATCCGTGATTGTTTTCTCAATGCCACTATGCTGGCCCTTTAAGGCAACTCTGGTCATCCCAGGGAGATCAATGATTGTTAGGTCATCTTGGTCCTTTCGATATACCGTGATCTCTACCTCTTTATCCTGAACATCCGTTCCACCACCAGCGAGCACTTCAGTGATCGTCTCGACCTCCTGCGCGATCTTTTCCAGCTCGACCCTCCCATGGAAGGTCGGGGCCTGTGCGGCGGATATCTCAGCATATTCTCCAGACACATCCGGATTGGTCAACTGCCGCAGCATTAGTACCAACGGAAGGCGAGTAACAATGCCCTCTCCTCTGGGAAGTTTTATCCCACTCAAGGACTCTACCACAGACGATTTACCGTGTGACTGGTCACCAACCACAATAATGGAACTCATGTTGATATCCTCCTCGTTTGCGGCTAGAGACCGTAGGCGGTCATTTAGTTCCAAAAGCGGTCTGATACGCTGCTTGCTCAATTCACTTAGAGACATCGTTCAGATACAAAAAAAGTTTGCTAGTGCAATCAAATTTATCTTTTTTTTTTCTTGATTCAGTACTTTAGGCCTGATCTTAATGATTGAGATGTAAATCTAAATCTAAAATATAATTTGACGGGGTCAAAACACAGCTGGAGGGTGTTATGTCACTTCAAATAAACACAATTATGTGTTGCGAGCTCACATCCACCTCTCGACATCTTCGCAGGTTCATATATCTGATAACCCATCTATGATAGATTGACAGGCATACACACTATAAGCACATACTTATACTCTGTGGTCCGGTATGTCGTATGTCAATCACTCTACCCAACCATCTCGAAAGTCATAGCTCATAACCCATAGTTGACAAATTGACAGCTTGGCAACCAACCTTCCTCCATGTGGTGTGTCACGTGGCACATGTCCAAATACATGAAGGTCATGAACGAAACCCTAATATAAAAACACAAACAACAGCATACATAAAATTCATGTATTCGGACTACATGAAGTGTAGGTCTTTGTTCAATATTTGAGGAACAAGTATCCACCACATGGCTGGCCACCACTACTAACAATCGATTTTGTAGAGTACATGGAACTACCCCAAGTCCCGGACCTGTTCCAGCCAATAAATATGTCCACGTCACACGACGCAGGAGGGGGCTGACCACGTTGGAAAGCCTGGATAGTGAGATTGAGAGGAGGGCAGTAAACGAACTGACAAAATTTTTGGATTCATGTTTAGCAGACACGACAGCAAGGCAATGTAACACAATATGGTCTCGATTTGGTACATGGCAAACTGGGATATCCCCACCGAGGAGGAGTAGCGGGGACAAGGGAGGGCGAAAGATTGGGTTTGTGACACTTTTTGGTTTTGAAGTGGATGTGTTGGAAATTCATTTGGAAGAGGTTTATGATTCTGTAGACTATATCATCCTTCCATCCATGGTCCATCTCCCTTGAGAAAGCCACTTATGTGGGAGAATCTGCGCACTCAAAAGCGTTTTCAGCGCTTCCAACCAAAGATTGTGTACCTCGTAAGTGGTGACTCTGAGGTTCCTGGACGAAATTTAGCTGTTGGTGGCATTGGCAATGTTAATAATACGGCTAGGGCTATCTTTGGCGTAGAATATTATCGGAAAATTCACCGACTTCAGAAGGTGATGACATGGAATAACGGAAAAAAGCTGTTCGGACCTGATGACTGGATCGGGTTTGGGGATGCTGATGGGGTGGTGAGAGGAGAAAACTTTCCTCTTCTTCGCTACTGTGAGGAAAAATATTGGGTAATGAGTATTGCAGTTTGCCCCTCATTTGGTGATATGTTTACTGCTTTTCGACCCGACTTCCCCGTAGACAGACTACACCACCCATATTCACTGGGGATGGCATCCTTTTACCAGGTGGGAAATATGAGTGAATAACTTCTATTGCAGGTTCCTTCAATAAGAGAGAGCATAATGCCCATCCCGAATAATCTAGTGGGAAAATCTAGTTTAAAACCGTGATAGCCTTAAGCTGGTCGAAGAATGGGGACCTCTTGAAATTCCAAGATAGTATGGTCAAGAACCAATTCGAGTTAGAAGAATCGTGGGAAGGAAACTTTGGCTATCCCCCGACACAATTACGAGCTTTGAGCTTTAGTCTACGCTGTTAGCCATACGAGAAAGGGTGTGTTATATTGTATGTAACATAAACGAAGCTTCGAAACAGACAGACTATAATTTTAGCCAATTGGCCATCAATTTGAACACTTCAGCAGGCCGTTCAATAGGACTCATATGTCCACAACGGTCGAGTAAAGTGAATTGGGAATTTGGAATTGCTTTTGCAAGCTCGAACACCTCATCGGGCTCCACAATTTTATCATTTCTTCCCCCTGTCCCAGTGTTAGTACAAAGAAATCAGATAAATTAGCTCTCCGTAAGCAAAAGCAATAGTCATTCATTTTTTCCATTCTTTACTTCCACTCCTTTCCTCTACGTACCTATTACCAATGTTGGATAAGTCACCCTTTCCCCAAGATCCTTGAGTAGATTGGGCCTTACTGCTGTTGCCTTTGTCTGCCTTAAGAACACTTCAAGCCCTGCTTCCGTTGCCATAACTCTTACACTGTCCGAGATCTCTTCGAGCTCCTGCTTACTTCGCCCTTCAAAATGTACAAACTGTTTCAGCGTATCCTCCCCCATGGGATCAAACTCTTTTAGTTTGCTACTTTTCCTCAACGAAGTCAGCCCCGCAACTGCGCGATGAAACTTTTCTCTTTGCATTTCAGAATGACCCCGACCTTAAAAACAAAAATAAAATCAAAAACAAAATCAAAAACAAAATCAAAAAATCAAAACAAAAGTCAACACACAGTCACTCAACAAAAAAAAGGGATTCTCTTTCCTTCCGTTCCTCTCCTTACCTGAGATTCCAATCAGCCCAAGCTTCCCAATCCTCCCCGGATATCGAATGACATAATTCTGCGCTACAAATCCCCCCATTGAAAAGCCACACAGCGCCACAACACCATCCTCCCCCCCTCCAACACCAGAAGAAGCACAGTCTGCTCCACCTCCCTCCTGCACACCCCCAAAGAAGCTATTCCCAAGGGAATCCCTATATCCCTTGATCCCTTTAACTCCCCCTGTGCCCTTTAGATCTCCCCCTCTCTCCCCTTGCGGCTCCTTATCAACAACAACACGATCCACCATGTCCATCATCCCCCCCAAACTCCCACAGGACGGGTGCTGGAGATTCACACACGCAATCTGCATCCTGGAATGACGAGAGTTGAACTGTTGGACCAGTCTGGGGAGCTGGTAGCTCCACAGGCGTTCATTACACATCCTCCCAGGTAGTAAAACTAATCTTCGTACTTTGATTATCCCCATCCTTGCCCCCTCCCCCTTTTTGCTTTCTTTCTTCTTCTTCTTTTTGTTCTTTGTTTGGTTTAAAAAATCCAAAAAAAATACTAAAAATAAATAAAAAAAAAATGCACCACATGGTTCGTTTCAAAAAGTTTTTTTTTTTTGTTTGTTTGCTTTTTTTTTTTTTTTTTTTTTTTTTTTTTTTTTTTTAGTTTTTTTTGTTTTT
>PDIM01010388.1:52029-68621 GCA_002811675.1 Ichthyosporea sp. XGB-2017a
AATTCCCTAAACGCAATCCAAAAAAAAAAAAAAAAAAAAACAAACAAACAACAAAACAAAATCAAAATAATAAAAAAATAATAAATAAAATAAAATTGGAACCAACAACTTTCACCCGACTTCCCGGGCGACTAAAAAAAAAATTAAAAAAAAAAACCATTGTAATTTGTAACTACGGGGTCAAAAAAAAAAGAAAAAACAAAAAAACCTGTTTTTTTCCTCCCTGGTTTTTTTTCAAAAAGTCTGGTTTAAAGGTTATAAAACATTCCTTCATGCTTTTTTATTTTTCTACCACTTTTTCCATACTAAAAAAATTAAAAAGCCAAAATTGGATGCAATCACTCCGCCTCGTTTTTTGTATGGAATTTTTGCATACAATAAAAAATAGCCCCCTTTTTCTTTTTTTTTGGGGGTTCAATTAAATTTATTTTTTCCTTTTCTTGTTTTTTGTTTTGTTTTAGGATTTTGTGTAAATCTTAATTTGTTTTAGTTTGAAAGTGATCTTTAGACTTTGATTTGGTCGAAAGAACAGATATATTTTGAAAAGCATTTCTTTTGGTGTTTTTGTTTTGGGATTGATTTTTCTTTCTGGTTTTTTTTTTTGAATTGTTTAAATTGACCTGGCCTTTATGTTTGTCGTTGAGTCTGGTGACAAGTCTCGTGTTGATACAAAGTTGATGTTGGCTTTTGGATTCTCAAAGAGCTGCATTGCATCCGTTTTGCCCTGAACTACTGGAATCTTTGCTTTAAGAAGAGGGATTGGATAAACCTAGCATAGCAGATAGCATCCTCTGTGTCTTTATTTTTCAAAAATTTGGTACATCTCGTCATTCTTTTCTTTTTGTCGGTTGTCATTCTTTCTTTCTTTGTTTTTCAACTCCAGTTAGTCTTAATCAAAAGAAAAAAAAAAACAAGGCCATAGTCTGAAATATTCTCAAGGGTATAAAATGACTACAAAAACTCTTTTGCAGCCTGTTGATGGTGGCTCGAAGATGGAGCAAAAGCATTTCATCAAGCCAGCGAATATTCCTTTGTGTACAGGATGCCGTAAGCCTGCACCAAAGCCGGTAGTTTCTTCCTATCTGAAACATCGGGTAGTTAGATTCTGCTCAATGAAATGTTATAGTAATCACTTATCTACGACTTCAAGGAACTGACCCAGTGAAAAGGATATGTGAGAGCGAAGCAGGGGTTTTGTATGTGTGTAGTTGAAATACAAACTCTCCCACTCTTTGTCTTGTAATAAGAAATCAGCCAGTGATAGTTTTTATTGTGAAAATCATTCCATCCAGTGAATTGATTTTGTGTCGAAATAAAATAAGTTAAAGGATTTCAAAGTTTTAGAATCACGGCTTCTTCTGTCTTGTTTACCATTCTTTCTTCCTTTCCTTCCTTCTCTTCGCAGTACTGTACATCTTTGAACTCTATCATAATCTGCAACCCTCCCATCCCTTTATAATATCCAACAACGTAGAACGAAAGTTTAATCTCTCTTTAAACTCAAGCAATGGAGCAAAAGCTTCTCCTTACTCTCTTCCCAAAAGATTCATGGTTGTCTCAAAGGCCATAAAAGTTCCAGTGACAGCAGGAATAGCTCTTGCAGTTGCAATTCCCACTCCCCTGTACAATCCAGAGATACCCCCTGAAGAGTACATGTGGCGCAAGGCACTCATATTGGTTGGATACTTGGGATTGGAAAAAGAATCAGTCTGGAAGTTGGACTTGACAGCGTCAATTGGATAGGTGGATACCCAATAACTCACACCAGCAGAGATGGCCGAACCGATAATTTCATATGATTTTAATTCCCCTACTGTACGTTTTTTCTCGTGAAGATTGCAAAAGAAATTGATCATCGTTTCATAAGCCATAAAGTAAAAGCCAAACCCGAGAGACTCTCTTGCAAATGTAAGAACACCACCTTTGTACACAGATCTTATTCCCCCCTGTTTAAATATCTTGGCATAGCAATCAAGTGTATTTGCGTACTTCATAGGCTTTCCAGGCTCCGGTTTTTGAACTTTTTAAACGAAGCCATACAAAAACAAAAGGGCAGAGGAAGAAAAGTCAACATTACCATTCACTTTGTACACAATCAGATGTTACTTTATAAAGCTTACCTTGCATTCGAATACGGATGTGCTCAACAGGAGTGGTTACAAAGGAATTTGCAAACCCAGCAACTAATCCACATGCGAAGAAATCGCTAGTGCTAAGTTCGCCACTAGGGCGAATTGCACGAAGATTACGCTTGGCGGCTTCTACAACGGCAAACTGAATACTAACACAGGCACCGATACCAATCAAAGGCGCCAATGTGCCTTTGTAAAGAGCTGAAAAGCCCTCATTTTTTACAGTTTTCTTCAGGCAATCTCCAACACCACTATATATTGGATTCACAGAAGACTGTGTCTGAAGTCGCACTTTCAAAGTGTCAAAAGGCTGTTTGAATTGATTAATAAAAGAATACAAGGCAACGAATTAGAATCACATTTCAAGTACGAAAACTTTTGAAAAGGAATCAAACAATAAAAGAAAGAACTAAACAGAATTCATATTCACTACTTCTATCCATCTTCAAGCTTTCTTTACCTGACCAATCAAAACCTGGGCAATTCCTCCGGCGGTCCCAGAAACAATATCTTTAGTTGTCTGACCAATCTGCAGACCAGATCCTCCTGTTGCTTTACCCTCACTCATCTCTCTTTCTCTATCAAACACTTCCAAATCTAAATCCCCAGTTTACTCTACAAGACACCTCTTCTTCTTCTTCTTAATCCTCTAATTTCTTTACAAACCAGAGTTAAATTAGAAATATAAACGGGAAATTGTCCACTGCGTACTAAACGGTTACAATTTCCATACAAAAATTAGGTCAGCTGTTGCTGATCACTGGCACTCCCCACTCCCCTCCCGGCGACCCTTCCAATTATAAAAAACTGGTTTTTTACAGTTATTAGGGGAAATTCGAAGATGGAAATAAAAGTAAATTGAGTTGCAGGTGGGGTCAGGGTTACGCATAGGATGGGGTATATTCCCCCGGATCGCCAATTGTAATTGCAAAATATTGTGCCAGCAAAAATATCTGTGCATGTGCGTCGCAGCAAGGAGCCACCTAGCTACAAGTAGCTGCTTCTGCATCTAATTGGGGATCATTCATCAAACTGTGCAAGCAGCAGAGCTGTTCAGTCACAGAATAACTACAGTAGGAGGACTGGATAACCTGGATAACAAAGTGTGTAAAACCTCATGATGATGTGCAGTACGTTGAATCAATTATCCTGCAGGTTTTCTTTTTATTTTTTCCCTACTTTTACTTTTTAAATAGTATGCTGGTATGCATGCAGGCTGTGGTAGACAGTTCCTAACGGTAGTCGAAATGGGTTTCTTCCTGCAGTGGACGTGTGCGTTTCCATCTCAATAACAACTCCGAGGACATAGGGGGGTTTTGTTTCAGCTAAGTTCCACGCCGATGTGCATTCTCGAGATAGGAAATGGTACGGTGCGTTCACATTAAACGCCGCATAACAATTGTCAACATTGACAGGAAGAAAGAGAGCCATGCACCCAGGAGCAAAGTTATCAAAAGAAATCTTTTTCTTCCGAGGCTTCCAAGTACTTGAATCAGCTACGTTGAGGTTGGGAGACGACGACATTTCTGACGCTGCATATCCTTCATTTTCTTTCGTTCGAAGTTTAAGTGACTCAACACCTTCCGCAACTGACGTTACATCTGTTATCTGGCAAACCATTTCACTAAGCTGGAACGAGAGCTTTTTAATAGCCTGGAGATGCTCGCTGAAGGATACTGACAGAGGACTATCTTCAAGCAAATCTATCATTAGCTTTATCAGAGCCAAAAGCTCCTTTAGCTTAGAATCCCAATTCTCAGAAGACGTCGATAAGACATCTGCTATTTCCTTGAGCTTTGCAAACTTACCTGTGACTAAAGAAAAAAATTCCGTGAACATTTTCTCCAAAGAATCGGAAATATCCTTCTTAAACCGATCATGGTGGACCTCTACCTCGTGCTTTTCTTTAGCAACGGCTTCTAGCTTGTTTTCCTGCTCCTTACTCTTAAGCCTTAAAGCTTCGTTTTCTTTTACAAGCTCTTCCATTCTTTTTTTCATTTCTTCTATTTCACTAGCAGCACCTTCCTTTTCATAAAGCGAAGCCTCACAAGTTTTGAGTGCCTGCTTCGCATCTTCCAGATTACTATTAAGAGTTGCTACTTCATTCTTGCATCGGGCAATTTCTCCACTTAGTCCAGCTACCTTTGATGCAAGCGCATCTCTCTCGTTTATAGTCTTAATGGAGTTCTCTTGAGATTCCTTCAAGAGTTCTTTGTTTTCTTCCAAAGCAGTACTCAGTTCTTGTAATTTCTTATTCGAAGCTACATCTGCTTGCTTTGGCTCTGAGCGTTTCATTTCCATCATTTGAGAATACAGTGTAGATAGCTGCTTTTCTAAATTTTTGATTTTTTCTTCATAAGTCTTTTTCATCTTATCACTAACAACCTCTACCTTTTGTTCCACTTTTTTACCCCCTGCAATGGTATCTTTTTGGTCCACAACGACCAGATCACTGCCTGATTTCAGTTTCATAAACCGCGGCTTCAATGCTTGACTACCAGAGCTATCCAAAGCAGAGCCGGCTTCAAGGAGATTCTCGAATTCTGAATATAGAGTGCTTTTGAAGTTTCTAGTATAAGCTAAAGAATCCTTCAGAGTATTTGAAACTCCTTCCACTACTTCTTTGAAAGTTTCATTACTACTGTCTGCTACAAGACTTTCGAAATTTGAAAGCATATTTTCAATATCGTTAAAGTCAACCTGGGGAAGACTAATTTGAAAGTCAGACAAAGATCGTGAGGCCGAATTACTATCCGTAAGCAGAGACACTCTCACCTTTGGTGGGATAATGCTACTGAAATGCGGTATTATATCATTCAGCATAAACTTACAAGATTCCGACTTGAATCGCTCACACCTTTTAATCTCCAGATCCCTTAGTTGATTCAAAGCTTCAAAATTGAGTCCAATTTGTGTAATGTAAAATTGAAGTGAAATCTTTCGCCTTAATAATTCAGGCACAACATTAACGAAGCAGCCAGGGAGGCTCTGAACCACTTCCAACTGTTGAAACGAATGGGCTTGATTTTCCAGTGTATCTTTAAATTGAGGTAGCTGCTTACTCACAAAATCAATAACGCTCTCTAAATGAACAATAGTCTTCAATTGATTAAATACCTGCTTACACATTTCAAGTTTACGAGTGTTAAAAGCTGTATTATACTCCTTCAAAACTTTTTCATTCGCAATCATTTTCAAAAGAGTTTCTTTTATCGTTTTCAGGTTTTCCCCAGCCTCAACAGCATGCCCAACAGATGAAGTAAACGTTTCTATACTTTTGTCACAGGCTAACGATAACCCTTCCTGCTCTACAATAATGCGTTCAACTTCCTCCATAGGCGACCCATCCGGAGATTGCGGCCCAGACAATTCGAGCTTATCACCAAGCACCACTTTCGATCCAGCGAATTCCTCCAATTCAGACAAAAGAGTTCGCTCGTTATCTACATCCCAGCTGGTATCCGCAACCTGTTTAGTTATCTCTACTGCAATGCTTTCCAGTTGCGAATGCTTCTTCTTACATTCTTCGACAAACAATCGGAGTTTCTTCTCAGGAAGGAAATCAATAAGTACTTTTTTCTCACTCCTATTCACAGAAAATTGGTTGGAAAACAAATTGCTACCGCGCACCTTCCCACTGCTGGAACCACTACCCATTTCTCCTTTATCAAGCGAATCCCTACCCTGTGGGCGAATAAATTCATAAACAGGCATTTTGCTCATAAGTGCCATATTGTGCTCAAAGCATTTAAGCAATTTTTCCTTTCGCTTGTGCATGGGGTTATAGAGGTTTTTGATAAAAGCATTAACCCGTGTTTCTAAATGCACACTATGTTCATTTACATTACTTAATGCACTCGATAAGCCTGAGCACATGAGTTGCAGTTCATTGAATCGCTTCTTGAAGCGAGAGGATCGCAAAAATGATATACGCAAAAGCTCTTGAGCAATCTGCTGAAAATTTCGCATGGAAAGCTCATTCAAAGAGGTTCCAGACCGTCCTTCAAAATCTTCATCCCCCGCTTTCATTTGTTCCAACAAAAAAGTCACATCGTCAACTGAGAACCATTTTGTTTGATCAGTTCCCCCCTCCTTTCCACCAAATCCACTAACCACCGCCACTTTAAACTTGTTTGCATCCTCTTCCATCGAAGAAGAAATCGCTGCAGTGTCCACATATTCACTTGCAAGAATTCCTTTGTGAAACAAAAAGACAGGGGATTGTTCACTCCCCGCGTTGATTTCCTTCAGGACTTGCCCAGACTGTAGCTCTTTCCCATTTGCCATCAGAATCTGATCATGAACTCCTACCCCACTGACATTGGCAATCTCCACATGCAGATCAGACACCGCATGTGCAGGACTCAAATGAATCACCAAAGTTGTGCCCGTATCCACTCTAAACACAAACATGACTCACTTTTTTCCCCACAACCAACGTGATCCCCGTCTTGCCCTCCCCCACCCTGTTCTCTACTTCTCTTCTCCTCAATGAATATACCCTCTCCCAAAAAAGAACCTTTTGGGAAGGGGCTTATAACTGATCAAAACCAATCAAACAACACTAAGCCTTACTCCTTTCACCTTTAACAAAATCAAAAAACAAAAAAAAACAAAAAAAATGAACAAGTTGCAAAGAAGAAAAAAAAAAAGCTTTTGCAACAAAAACAAAAAACGTCATTTTCCGCAATTTTTTTCACAGCTGGCTCGAATTTTGGGCACTATTTTTACTTTTTTATTTTTAGAAAAAAGCAAATAAGAAAAAAAACCTTTTTTCTTTCATTTTTTTTGTTATGCAAATCTGCTTTTTTTTTGTTTTGTTTCTTTTGTAAGCTTTGATTATTTTTGGACTCTTATTTATATTTCCCTCCCTTGATCATGCATTCCGGATCTGATTTCGCTTCATTTTTATCACAATGGCCCGAGGATTTTATAGATCTTGATGAAATTGAAAATGCTCTGCAGGGATTTGATCCTGATGATAGGAATCACATCAAGTCTTTACTAAACAGTCTTGATATGAAAGGAACAGGGAAGATTCTTTTAAAAGATATATCAAAGTTGATGCAAAATGACACAGCGAGCAATCCTGAGACCAGGGAAGAGCCCGCCGCTCTCCACGATTCAAAAAGAGGCACTGCCCCAAGGAGTAATAGTAAGAACAATCTATCACCTTCGGAATTTGGATTTGAAGAAGAGGTATTTGGTGGGGAATCTGAGCCGGAGGAGGTAACTCTGGAAGGGAGTGGGGAAATTTCCACAACACTGTCAATGCATTACGTCCCTAGTGGTCTTGACCGTAAGGGGGAGGGGGGGAGGGGTGTTGAGGCCTCGCCGAGGACTCCTCGGCCCATATCCGCAGCAAGGGAAGCTCTGAGTGCCCATAAGCGGCGTAGCAGAGGATCCTCTGTTGGCCAGAAGCAAGTGGATGAAAGTATTTCTCTGGCCTTGGAGGAGTTTGTACAAGGGGCATGTAGCAGTTCCAGTTGCCGGGAGCTATTGAAGGATCGCTTGGATGAATTAAAGGAGAGTTGCTCTTCTCAAGTAATGAAGTCGGTGGTGAATTTGCTTTCGTCTGTACAGGAATACCATCAAGAGGATATGATGGACAGGGATACGAAAATTATGAAATTAAAAGAGGAAAGGGAAAAAGAACTTGCTGCAATTTCTAAATTGCAAAAAGAATGTGTGGATTATAAGGAGGAGATTGAAGATAAAGAACAAAAGATTCACGAACTTGAAAGTGAAGTGTCGAATGCCAGCGACAAGATTTCAAGATTGAAGTCAAAGTATGCAGAGGTCAATGAAGAGCGTCTTCACGCGCTCTCTGTGGAGCTGAACCAAACAAAAGACCTTTTAAAATCTTCGGAGGAAACCTTTAAGGCTCAGTATGATCAGTTAAAGCGCGAAAATGAAATGTTTGAAGAAGAACATACCAAATTGAAAGAGGATAAGATTGGGTTGGAAAGTCGCATAGAAAAATTACAAGGATACAAAGATGAGAGCGCGCTGAATCATCATCGAGCAAAGCAGATGGAAATTGAAATGGCTACCCTCAAGCAGGAATTTGAGGCAGAAAAGGACTCTTTGATTAAAGATGTAGAAGTATTTAGAACTTCAAACAAAGAATTAGAAGACGCTAATGAACAGTTAAGAGATGCTCTGCTTAAAGAAAGGCAAAAGACTCATTTTTTGAGGAAGGAAAATGATCTCGCTCAGGGAGATGAAGAAGATGAGCAGGTCGAAAGATACTTTGATGGGAATGTTGCAGGAAAGCCTTCAGCACCACGGGGCATTTCTGGCGAATATGAAGAACAAAATCATCTCGCTAATGAGCTAACCAGTGCTTCTGAAAAGGAAATATATTCTCTTCTTGAGGAGCGCGAAGATGAAATCCGTGTTCTAAAAACTTATATTAGTAATCTTGTTACCCTTGTGACTGATAAGCAAGGAACTTCGAACCGACCAGCTTCAAAATCTCACAGTCAAGGTAGGCTTTTTTTAGAATGAACTTTAGAGTGCTAAGAATGGCCACTCCGCCCTTTATCTCTCTTTTGTTTTTATTGCTCTATTTTTCTACTCGTGCATAAAATTATTTACAATTGTGACATTCGTTTTTTTCTTTAACTTTTTAGCAGCTTCTAATGAGGCCACCAATTCACATAGATCATCTGGAAGAAAGAATAGCATTTCTGAGCGTATGTCTGTAAATACCTCTAACACCCCTCAAGACTCGCATATTATTAAATCAACTGCAGTGTAAACATAGTCGATATATATTAATTTCTTTGATTCAAGGGCGCCCCGAAGACAAAATCACATCCGCAACTGCAAGAAACAATGCATATCCTATGACATCTTGAAAAGCGGTTTCAAATGGGCCTACACATGTGGCAGGATCGATTCCTACATACTTAAAGAAATGTGGAGATATACACCCCATGAACCCTGCACAAGTCATGGACACGGCAATTGCAAGCCCAACCACAACACCAAACAGTAGCCACCCAGACCAGAGCCAGCCTACACTCAACACGACAAAACCTGCCACTACTGACAGGTACAGACAAGTGCGTATTTCTTTCCATAGCGCGCTCCTATTAATCCCGCTCCCTAATTGGCCTGTGGCGATACTTCGAACTGCAATAGTTGCTGATTGAAGCCCCACATTTCCCGAAATTGCGGATATCACTGGCATAAAAGAGGTTAAGAGAACAATTTCTTTCAGCGTCCGCTCATAACGTGCTATAACGACACCCGCCATAAGTTCAATCACCAGTGTAATAAAAAGGGCAGGAAATCTGGAGAAAGCAGCACCCATGGCTGACTTTTTCGCGTGCATTGTTCCATACTTGTCCTACGTTGGAATTTAAAGAATTCCAAAAACAAAATACGTTTTAACATTAGCAAATTTTGAATTCTTTCCCTTTCTTCGTTCCATTCTTTCTTTTCTTTTACCTTTGTTATTCGATCAAGCACTGAAAACCTCCGATCTTCATCAAGAGAGAAGAATAACTCTACAATAGCATCTTCCTTTTCCATATCCACCTCCGAAACTGTCGTATAATGTTCAAAAGATCGTGTAATTCTTCTCCCACGACTTGACTGAGCATCTTTCAAGTAGGTGCCGCCCTCTTCCATACCATCAGTCTCATTCTCTTCATTTGCCAGCAGTCTAACCAAAGGATCAAGTCCATATGATGCCTCCTCCTCATTCTCCCCATACCTTTTCCCCGTGTGACTTCCAAACACTCCACTACTATTTTCCCCTTCCTGCATTCTATTCCACTCCCCTTGCCCACGTTGGGTTCTACTGAATTGATTAACAATATCGCAATCTACACTGTGTGAGTTTCCTGAAAACATAACAAGACTACAAAAACTCACCCCACCCACAACAATACAAATCTATAACATGAAATCAAATGGGACGATTTTAATTAAGTTTTGCTCCCTTAAAATCTCTTCTAAAAAACAGAAAAAGGAAGAAAAAAATGTAAATACTACTAAAAACTAAAAATTCCTTCTTTTTTTGTGCCAAAATTTTTTTTTCTCAAATTAAAAAAAAAAGAAAATAGCAGGAGAAAATTAGGGTTGCTTTTTGTTGTCTTTTTGAAAATTTTGCCTTCGGTTCTTTGTGTTTTGCTTTTCGCGTTTGTTTCACTTATTTTTTTTTTTGTCTTTGTGTGATTTTCAAGCTATGCCATGCCCAAACGAAGAAGGGATTCTATCCAAAGTGAGGATGGGGATAATCAATCTCTATTTCTCAAAGGATGTGTGATCTGCATTTCAGAGGCGTCTTTGGGCAAAGCTGGAATTAGTATTTTCCAGCGCCAATGCGTTCTTCATGGAGCGCAAGTTCACATTGGGAAGATTACTCCCGAGGTGACCCACATTGTGGGAGGCGATTCCTGGTCGATTGAGACACTTCTGTCAAAGGGATTCACGCAGACTCGTAGACTTGTGAAGCAGAGACTGAATGCAAGTGCTGCTGAAGCTTCTCTGTCATTTGAAGAATGGGTGAAAGGAGCATTGAAACTCCGCACGGGCAGCGGTGTTGTCTTTGTTGGGACTGAGTGGATTTCGTCTTGCTTGTCGCTGAAAAAAAATGTAGACCCAGGGCCTTTTTTGCTGCGCTCTGAGAGCGAAGAAGCTTCATCTGATTGTGATTTGGAGCGGGCAAGAAAACCCTCTGGAAACATGACACCAAAGGGCGGTGCTTCCGAATATGAAAAGAAGCTGGAAATCCTTAGGCATCTACCGAAGGACCATTGTCAGATGAAAATAACGAGTGGTGCTGTTGTAAATGAAGCAATCGCTGCCTTGCTTGGAAAAATTGAGGAGTACCATGATGTAATGGGGGATTCCATTCGAGCTCTTGCGTTTAGAAGGGCTCGCGCATCCGTGTCTGCCATTCCGTTCAAGATTGATAGTCTAACAATCGCTCAACAGATCCCAAATATTGGAAGTCATTGCTTGAGGGTGATCGATGAGTTTTTGCGATATAAAAAGGTTGCTGAGGTTGAAGATATGGAGAAGGACAATGAAGAATACCAGTGTCGTAAAATATTCAGCAAAGTGCTTTGGACAGGCTCTAAGACTACTGATAAATGGTTCAATGAATATGGCTGGAGAAACTTAGAAGATATTGAACCAGAAAAGTTGAATACTAATCAGAGAATTGGACTGAAGCATTACGACGATTTCAATACACCAATTACACGCGAGGAAGTTGAAGAGTTTAAAAACATATTGTTCACCCATGTGTTTGATCAAATTGACAAACACCTGTTGGTTGAATTTTGTGGGAGCTATAGAAGAGGTGCTGAAACTTGCAAGGATGTTGATATTCTTGTGACACATCCCAATAAGGATAAAGCGAATGGCTTGCTGCAAAAAATCATCAAACAGATGGAGAAAGCAAATTTCCTCACGCATAAGTTAAGTAGGTAAGCAGTTGAAGCATGTTTACAGAAATATTGTTTTCTTTTGTGTTGCCTTTGAGCTTTTTCATTGTTAATGATGTTTCTTTTTTTTTATTATTTTATCCTCACCATCGTAGTATGGAGAATCCCAATAAACCCCACCGCTCTTCATCTAGAAGTGGGGTGCAACAAAGCAATATGGATTCCCATTCAAAGTGTCTTTGTGTTTGCCGCTACCCGCTAAAGAAATCTTATGGATGTGCCAAACCTTTAGAAGAAAATGACGGATGGTCACTCTCCGCATATCAGGAAAAGCCAAAGTTTGTGAGTTTGTTTCGAAGGGTAGATATTATAGTGCCCCCGTATGATGAATGGGCCTGTGCCGTTTTAGGATGGACTGGCAGTAAAATGTTTGAGCGAAGCTTTCGCATATGTGCGAAAGAGAAGGGTTTCAATTGCAGCAGTCATGCATTGACGTATCTCTCGACCGGTAAGACATACTCTCCTGCAGACGCAGGGAAGAAGGTTCTTGAAGAAAATGACATCTTTAAAGCTTTAGGTCTCGATTATTTAGACCCCAAAGAAAGGTGTGCCTGACGCTCTTAACGTCATTTGGATAGTGACTAAAATGATAAGCAAACAGAATACAATCATTTGCAGAGATTTACATGATGTTTTGTTGAAGGAAGGTTCTGTTTCCTTTTATAGTCCGTTTGTTTTCCAATTTTCACTGAATTATTGTCTTATAAATCCACGCACGCCGTGAAGAATGTGAGTCAAAAGCCTTCTGAACTCCGGTACAGGAGACTACAATTCCATAATAGTGCCTTGGGAGAATGGTGACTCACGATGTGCACACAGTTGTACAATCCAAAAAAAGTTCCGGTACGTTTGGCGAAAGCATCATGAATGGTTCCAAACTCTAATAAAGGCTAGGCCTAAACAACATTCCACATTCCAGAAGTCGTTATGTTCACCAAATTTGTACACACAACAAAGCGCGTCATGAATTTGATGATATTTGAGTCTTGCGGTTTTAGAAATTTATAAGGATCTGCATATAAAAATAAACACAACAATTATTATATTATAATTTATATGCGGTTTCTTGCAATTGGCAGTTGGCAGCCATACATAGCTAAAGCTTAAGGAAAAGCCTTTAGAAATTGCCGAGGCGCAATTACATGAAGTAATTATATAATTATGTACTATTGAAAATCCCTATAGGATATCTTTGTTTTCTATTTGGTTCATACAAATACTATGTACTAGACTCGCGCCAAATTTTATTATATGTCATTTCCAACCAAAACTTCGTGAGAATTTTTAGTCGCGTGCAAAGACGAAAAAAGGCAAAAAATTAAAATTTCTCATATAATTCTCAAAAGGCAAAAAAGCGAGGCAAAAAAGTTTACTTATTTTTTTTTCTTCTTCGCATGATGAATTTTGAATTTTTTCCCGACATGAAATTTCTTTTTTGTTTTTTGTTTTTACTGTAATTGGTTTTCTTTTTTTTTCTTCCTCGTAATTACTCGCAAACGTCGCTAATTTTTATTTTTTTTTTCTTCCTTTTTTTCTTTTTTTTTTTTTTGTTAGTGAAAGGGATTTGCCAGTGTGTGGAAGGATTTGATTTCGTGTTTCATTGTGTTTGAAATCCAAAGTGTTGCTGTGGGAGTTATCTGTTGTTGTTTAAACTGTTGCTGATCCAGTGAAAGGAAAGAGGGACATTGTGCTGATTTGTTTATTTGATTCTCTTATCACGTGCCCTTTCTTTCTTTTTTTTTTATCGGAGTTTATATATATCTTTGAAGAGGCAATGAAAACATCAACAGAGGTGACTTTATTGGTTGCCCTGTTTGTGATATGTTGCTGTAGTTTCGTGGTGGATGCTGCTTCGTTAAATGAAAATAGACCTACAATTCACGAGAATATCAAGAACTATGATATTTCAGCCATTGAACCAATCTACCCTCACGTGGAAGTAGATCCATTTCATTCGGTATCTTTGAGCATCGATACTCATGGAAAGTCTTTCCCACTTACCTTAACGCAGCATAGTTCTCGGATATTTGCGGACACTAAAGTCCATGTAATTGGCGACAATGGAACGCAAACAATTAGACCTCTGGATAAGAAAAAAATGTATGAGGGTCATGTTGTGGATAAGCCGTTTGTTTCTTCAGCCTTCTTTGTCTTTATGGAGGATGGGACCATTGAAGGATTTATTAGAGTGGATGGAGAAAAGTATATGATTGAGCCAATGAAGAAATATAGGGATGTAGATTTTAGTGAAGTCACATGTTCGAGCAAGGAAAAATGCAATCATGTTATTCATAAAGCTAGCGATGTCGATACGAGCCATGTTAATGCTAGCACCTGTGGTGCTGTGAATGCTCCTCAAAAAGAATCCATTGGTACTGATCTGAACAAATGGTATTATAAGAGTCTTGAACCAGATTTTGCAAAGGCAGATCTTTTGCCTGTCAATAGCGTAGCCAAATATAAATCATTGTTCAATGGTCCAAGACCTCATCCAAAGAAGAGAGCGAGAAGGGCATTTTCTGAGAGTAGACCTGCGTGCAATGTCGAAATCGTTGCGGATCAATACTTCTATAATAGCCCTCACGGTCAGTCCAACCTGGCTACTACCGAAAACTTTGTGCTTTCTGTTCTCGCAGATGTGGACAAAATTTACTCTTCTACCGAGTTTGGTGACTTTACTGGAGTACATCTTACTGTTGGTGATCTCAAAATATTCACAACGGCAGATGCACCAGGAAATTTGGTAGGCGCTAGCTCTACTTCTAACGCTGGGTCAGTCCTGGATGACTTCTCGAGCCAAACTCATGCTGATTATTGTATTGCTCATCTTTTTACCTATAGGGACTTTCAGCAAGGTATTCTGGGACTTGCATTTGTCGGAGGCCCCAATATCGCAGGTGGGATCTGCGGTGGAACGGATAGAAATGGCGGAAGCGCTAATACTGGGTTGAGCACTTTTATTAATTTCGGGAATACTATTGATAAAGTTTCGGGCATGTTGACTGTTGCCCACGAAATTGGGCACAACTTTGGGTCTGGGCATGACCCAGTTGAGAGAGGGCCATGTAGCCCGGGAAATCCTGATGGCGAATATATTATGTTTCCTTCTGCTCAGGGAAATTCAAGGGTGAACAATGATAAGTTTTCGGAGTGCAGTAGACTTGCTATTGCCGCAAATCTGGCCACGAATAACGCTAACTGTTTTGTGGAAGGAGCGGCTGAATGTGGAAATGGCGTGCGAGAGTTTGATGAAGAGTGCGATTGTGGTGCTACAGATGAAGAGTGTGCACAGAAAGACCCGTGTTGTGATAGGTTAACGTGCAAAGTAAAGTCAAACGTTCAATGCAGTCCTGAGTCTTCGCCCTGCTGTACAAATTCGTGTCAATTTGCAGGAAGTGACGTGCAATGTCAAGCAAAAACTGAGTGCGCGGAAGCGAGTGTGTGCAACGGTTTATCTGGTGAGTGCCCGACGCCAGTGGCGATTAATAACGTGACTTGCAATGGGGAATCTGCGATGTGTGCGAATGGAACGTGTTCCGGCTCGATTTGCCCCTTATGGAATCTTACACACTGTGACTGTAGTGACTCGTGTGTCGTTTGCTGCCAGGACCCTTCAACAAACGAGTGTAAAACGACCAGTGAATTGGCAACTTATTTAGATTATGTTTCTGTCAAATATCTTCCTGCCAACTCAAAGTGTGACTTGGGACTTTGTGATAATAAGGGAGTCTGTGTGAAAGCGGATGATGATGAAGAGCCTTTGCAACAAATATGGGACTGGATAAGCGAGAACTGGTGGATTCTTGTCATAGCTGCTGTTGGCTTTATTGTAGTGTGCATTGCCCTGTACTTTTTGTGTAGCAAGAGAAAGGCAACTAAAGCTGTTAGGTCTTCCGGGCGGGTGAATGCTCAAAGATCAATGTCTTATAATCAGGGATACAGTGCCGAATATGCGTACGACCCTCCTGCCAGGCTTCCTACGGAGCCACAAACAGCTGTCTACCCTACCAACTACCAGTATCAGCGCTAAGCGTGAGGAGTTGGCGCGCCTTTTGTAAATTTATCTCATTACTCTATTTAAAAAAGCTGTGCTAATGTTGAATGTTTTTACTTATATAATTTATATAAACTTATTTCACAAACACTGTAGAATAGGCCCCTGCCTAGATACGAACACATCAACAGTGTTCCTTCTCAAACCATATCTAAATTTTAGAATTAAACAATGTGATATTTCCAAATCCTTTGCCTTCCATTAATAAATACATTTTCGGTGTTTTAAATAAGACGCACTGCGCGAATGGAGAATGAACTCCCAATGCAAGTGCATATTTTGAAAATATTCCAAAAATTATGCCTGATAAAATAAATGGTCCAGCGTCATAGCAATCTCCGGTCACTAAACGTTCATTAGAAATTGCCCACTTTTCCCTTTTGATCAGAACATTCTTGTTTATGCCTTGACTAATAACACGTGTTTAATTGATAAAAGGAAAAGAACAGTCAAAAGGCAAAAAGAAGAGTGGGTCTATGTGATGGGACCCTCCTGCAGCTTTTAGTTTTTGTTCCGAAGTCGTTGCAGCGCGAAGAGGACATGAAGACGACATCAGATCAAGTGAAGCTGTCGCTGAATACTATGTAGTATGTAGTACTGATCATGACTTCATCGACGTCTGCTGCGAAGTGCGAGGAACATGAGTGGGAAGAGGACCAAGGAGCGGCAGCCGGCAGCGCGGCCAGCGCCTATCATCAAGCTGGAGCCTGGAGCCTCCCATCCTAGCTCTTGGTATCGCAGCTACAGTAGTTGCGGGCCGCATTGAAACAAACATGGATTTCTCTTTTTCTCACACCAGACATAACCCTAATAAGCGTGGGGAGATTTCTGAAATATAATGGGCTTTTCCGCGATATTTGATATTTAACACAAAAAATAGAAAATAGAAACCAACAATTGATCTCTTCCCGCCCCCCTCCCCCTTTTTTTTTTTCCTTT
>PDIM01010389.1:27962-43710 GCA_002811675.1 Ichthyosporea sp. XGB-2017a
TTAGTCTAGTTAGATTTGGATTTCGTTCTTCTTTATTTGATTCGATTTGTCAATATTGTTTGTTTCGATTTGTCAATATTGTTTGTATCGGGGTGGTTGATGAAATAGAGTTTTTGATTGTGGAGATTTTTTGTTGGGATTCCTTCTTGTACAGAGTGATCTTTTGTTGTTTCTCCTTTCTTTTCCTTTCCTCAGTGTTTTTTCCTTTTTTTTCCGTGTTAGTATTTTAAAGAGGATATGAGCTCCTCTCGATTTGATTTAGCGAGTGAGCAAAGAAAAGTAACCAGTGGTAGATATTTTGCCAATCCCCTGTATAGGGAACAAGAACAGTGCAGCAGCCATAGCGAAGTGGTCACCAGTACCGCTGCTTGGGAAGAACCAATTCTGATTGATTCACAGAGAGACGGCGACATTGGGCAGGAGGGGAGTTTTGTAAATAGCGTTGAAGAGAATAGTCCCCGTGAATCAATTGCCATGAGTCGTATATCAACAGCCTCCCAGGAGGATTCTATGAGAAGGAGCTATGATAATATTTCATATTCTAGCCAGGCGAATCTTCTTCCAAAAGAATATGAAGAGAGCGAGGGAGAGAGGAGCGTGAACAAGGGGCGTTTGGGTAGTGATGGGCCAGTGTGTGAAAAGTGCGGGGCGGCATGGACGGGCAGTATTGAGCAAGAATGTAGCTGCCAGAAGAAATTTAATTGGAAAAAATGCTTGATGGGTGTGCTTATTCTAGGAGCGGTTGCGGGTATGTTTGTTGCTCTAGCGGCTACGGGCAAATTGCAACCTCTTCTCACCTGGATTAAGAAAATTGGGATATTTGGTAATTTGGTCATGGTTGTTTTGTTCACATTGCTGGGATTTCCTTTTGCCATTGGCTACACTCCTCTGGCATTGGCAGCAGGGTTTCTATGGGGAGTTGTGTGGGGCACTGTGACAATATGCCTGGGCTCATTTCTTGGATGTACACTTGTCTTCTTTTTGTGTAAAACTACATGGAGAGAGTATATTGAAGAGAAATTTATTAACAAGAAGCCAGTATTGCTTATTTTCTTGAAGCATGTTCAAAAGAACGCATTTAAGATTATATTTTTGGGGAGATTGACACCCATCCCTTTTGGGATTCAAAATGTTGTATATAGCATATCTCCCATATCATATCCGGTGTACATTACAGCATCTATATTGGGACTAGTACCAGAGCAGATTATGTTGACGTTCTTTGGGAAAAAAATGGAAAATCTTGGGGAGATTATGGGTGGCCACAGAAAGCTCTCCACTCTTGAAAAACTGATGCCCATTGGTGAACTTGTGTTAATTATTGTTCTGATTTGCTTCATTACATATTTGGGAAGGAGGGCGTTGAAGCAAGCAATGCAGGAAAATGAAGAGCAAATGGATACTGAAAAGTTGGTGGAGGGAAACGCCGATAGATCTTCATCTTCCATTGATACGAGAAGGTTGAGTGAATCTAGACACTCCATTAACAGTGACCCAGGGATCCTAGCAGGGAGTCGTACAAGAATGGGAAATGACAGTGTTAGCAGGGACGAGCTCCTGAGTGGGAACATTGCCTCTAGAACGGATGCGGATATGAGCTTTCAGAGCTGCCACCCTGATGAGATGACGGGCTCATCTCTTCATAGTTCTGTGCCGTCAAATCTTGGACAAACTGCAGAAGCCCCTGCCCCGTCTCGGGAATCAGATGATGTTTTAGTTGATATGCCTGCTGATAGCAGCCATCGGTCATCGAATAGAGTGGGGCACGAGCGAAAGACATCTGTGGTAGACCAAGCCATCGGGGCATTGATTGATGAGAATTTCAAAAATCTTATTGATTGAGGCTTTATTTCTAAAATAAATACAGATTCAGAAACGCCGAATTTACGGATCCTTTGGCTGTTCTTCAGTGCTAGCATTATCTTCGGGTTTTTCAATGTTCTCTGAAGTTCCTCCTACTCTTTCAATCTTGAATTTGTCCTTTTCGCTGAATATATTCAGCTCATACTTTGCTTGAACAGGATTGTAAGTGGAGACCACAACATAAAATTTTTTGAACTTAGGAGGTATTTCCATCAACGGGGTGCAAACACCTGAGAAGGACTGCACATACCCTCCTCCACCCGAGCACCCTATAAAGTCCTTCGGAATAGTGTTCGGAAGAGCGTCAGTAAAAGGAATTACAGCCACATTGAGTGACGGGGGGGGAGGGACCTTCCCGGTTTCATTTCGCGGAATAGGAATAACCACTCGGCATTTAAATTTAAGCGGCTTATTTGCTCCATGCTCTGTTCTGGAAACCAGGTAACACGGGTTAGATGCAAATCTGCCCAAATTCGGATTTCCCCCAGCACTCATTTGGTTCCACTCTCCATTAAGCTGAGTGCAATCAAGACCATCACCCTCACCGGGAATCTCCACGGCAGAAAATTCGCAGTCCGATGCTACTGTAAAAAAAAACGCACCGAGTTGCTGCGGTTCATACGTGCTTAAAGTGACGACGAATTCACTGCTTTCATAATTATCCTCTTCGCCAACCTCCATGTCAGAACCTGAAAATGTCGTATAGCAAAAACCTGGCCTGTATGCATTACTTGAGCACACTATTCGACTCTTTTCGGGGCATGCCGTGTCCAGCCTTTGGTCAGCCAAGCAATCTACAGCAAATTTGGAGCCTTTCTTTCGGTCATGTTTCAATATTCTTGTCGCCAGGATGTTAACAGCATATGACTTTGGAGCCTCAAGCTTGAACATGGTGTTGTGCTTTTTTCCCTTCACAGTAAACTTGTATTGAGGATTGTTAGCGAAAGACCAATGATTTCCACACCCACCTGCTGAAACTGTAGTCCACTGGCCCAAAATTTTCTTCTTTTTTGTATATGGTGACTTCACTTCCTGTAGAGAGAAAGGACCATTTCCATACAACTATACATATCAAATATCAAGCACATATAAAGTACAGGTTGGTAGATCAGAAAACAGTCTTGAATCAACACAAAGCGTACAACGACGTTTTTCTTTACCTTTAAAGTGTAACAGATTGAATGAAGCTTTTGGTACTGTGATATTACTAAAGTATGCGAGGTTGTGTCTCCAGTTTTAGGGGGCTCAACTTCCAACTGTGCTAGGTAGTGGGGAGAATTTATCTTGACAGCTTCAATCTGCATCATATCATCCGGATAATATATTCTATTGCCGCCACTTTTGGCATTGTAAACATGGACTCCAATAAAGTCTTGGTTATCAGCAAAATCTTCAATTTTTGTAATGTGCTTTGTCAACAAAATCCATACCAAAGCTTTAGTATGGTTCTTGATATGATCTTTCGAAAACTTTAGTGAAAGGCAATACTGAGGATTGTACTCCATGTTATAAGAATCCTTTTGTGGACCTGAGTTGGCCGGCCACTTACGATGCAAAGTATATCTATACTTGAAAAGCATAGGATTCCAGTTCATGTAGATCACATTATAAAAATGGCACACAGATTTATAGTTTATCCAAAACACACCATCATCCTTATCTTCGGTAGCTAGTGCCTCCTCCTGCCCTCGATCATACCCAAGTGCCTTTTGAAGTTCTATGCTCCAGTTAGCTTTATCATGAACCCCGTAATGACCTAAAACAGAAATGAAACAAACACAGAGAATCTCTTTCAATAAACACATCCATTTAGAGTACACCGCTAATAGTTCTTTTCTTTTACCTTTCCAGCGCGTATGACTCCACGGATTCTTCAGCTTCATAAGCAACTTGCCACACTCTTGGCGTATATCAAGAACGGCATAAGCGTGGCTACTAACGAGTCCCGTCCTTTCTTCTTCGGCTTCGGAAAGGGGTCTAGAAGCAAGAGTAACTAAGCATTCACCTTTCTCAAACCCATTCTAAAACAATGATTTCAAAATTATCAGGATTTTTTCAAAAGACCTATAGAAATCCCTTCTTAAAATGGCTTACCTTCGCTCGTCGCCATAAAACAAGCTGTTGTGCCTCCACCTCAGAAGTCATCTCAGATATTGCTGCCCTCTCTGGAATCCAACCCGTCATCGCATGTAAGTCAATATTAGAGTTACTCCCCGGAAAATTATACCCACCCATTACTTTCATGTACGCTTTCTCCAAAAGCGAGACATACATTTCATTTCGATCAAGCGAATGTGAACACAAGAGTCGCCCTCCTTCACCCACAGGTAATCTGTCATCGATTACCACTTTACGAGAAATGCCATTTATGTGTAATTTCACAACATATTTTCCGCTGCTATTGACCATAGGCTCTAATCGGAAGTTAAACGTTTCCATCTTACTTGAGTATAGGTCCATATCCAAACACAGGCCAAAACAAAACAAAACACTTACCCCCTGTTAGCCTTTGTTTCGGATAAATGCAATGTGACAAAACATTTCTTCCCGGAAACCTCCGCTCATATTCCACACACACACACAAAGATGCCACAAAAGAGCAATCTGATATGACAGTTTGCTTGATGCGCATCATTGCCTCCCCGGGATACTTGCCGTTTTCATTGCTCTTGTTTTCTTGGTAATAGATATACGGCTGAAAGCAGCCGGGTACATCTCCCTCTTTCCCGATTCTTCCCCATCTTGTAAAACTCTCTTTTTGTTTTGGCGCAAGTGTCATTATACCATCAGGATCTTCAAAAACTTTTCCAGTGTTATAGACGGTATTAAAGTCACTAGCGTCAATATCCTCGAGGAATGGAAGATACAGTTTCCCATTGACGTACGAAGTCTCTTTCAGAATTTCGATTTCCGCCTTTGTCAAGCTTCCACTGGTTCCTTCCGAATTCGCTGTATGTGGCTGCCGCTTAGAAGATACTCTCCTTGGTGTGGCTTTCGATATCTTGCTCAGCTCTTCTGAGCGGTTAATATACTCCAGCACTTTTGCTCTAACTGCATTCATTTTTGCAGTTTCAGCTTCCGTTGGTTCTGGTTTCATTTGCTTTTCCAATCTTGATTGAGACATTTTTTTAAAAAATAAAGAAATAAAGTGAAAGTGCAAAAAATGGAAAAACAAAAAAAAAACGAATTAGAAAGGCGAAATTGTTAACAGTACACAATCATCCAAGCGCAAAACCACACAAGCTACCAAGAACAATGGCGCACATACCTTACTGCTTCCAACAGAAACTGCGCGGCGGCAGCGTAATCTTTCCAGCTCTCTTCATACAAACCCCCAATGTCTCCCTCCACCGCTCTCTTCGCCAACTTAAAGCCCTGCTCATAAAAGTCTGCAAGAATAGCAGCGTCCGAAAAGGCATCCAGGATCTTGTCGTCCCCCTGGTCGTCCCCATCATCCTCCCCACCACCAGAAAAGGGAGGAGGGGGAGCATCACCACTGTCTCCTCCACTCAGAGACATATCTTCTTAAGCAATATAGCTTAAACACACACACACACACACAAATGGAGAGTAACAAACAAGAAAGATCCACTTTCTCGGAATAGATAGATTTACAACGTATTTCACTGAGAAGATAAATACAAAATAAATCAAACAAAATAATTGAAAGGAAAAATTACAAAATATATTATAATTGTGCCCACAAATCATCAGGCAGGTCTAAATAAATGTCGACTCTTCGTTTTTTCTTTATTTTTTCGATGGTTTCTCTCCCTGTTCCGCATGGAAAGAACAATAGACAGAGTTTAATATCCCTCTCTCACTCCCCATCCCTCGCTTCAGACAGCTATTCTTTAGTCGAGGGTTATTCTTAGCTTTATCAACGTCAAACCTTTGCCTGCGGCATGATCAAATACAAGAGAATTCCCCAATAATGAAACACGGCACCGAACACTACAAAGATATGCCAAATGGCATGGGCACAAGGGATGCGGCCATCACGAACAAAGAACCACACACCGCCGCTGTAACAGAGGCCTCCGATGAGGAGGAGTATGAGGGCATTTGATGGAAGGGTGGAATGGTTCATGATTGGCTCGATAATTATGACAATAATCCACCCCATGCACAGATACAGCACCAATTCCACTTTTTCAATCCACTTTGTAATGTTAAAACCCTCGCTCCCCTTTTTCACACCACTCTTTGCTAGCAGTGCGGTTGCTTCACTTTCGCTTACTTCCGGGAGTAGCTCCGTTCCCTTTACTTCGGTCTCGTGGGGCTCCAAATACCGGGCCTGGAGGAACGGAAGTTTGATTTTACCAGTGAGGAATGGCTGCATTGCCATAGAGAAGAAGATTCCAAAGAGGGCAATACGCCACACAACGACATTGAGAAACTCTCCGTACACATTATTGGGGCCAATGCTACCCACCAACTCCAACCATGGTGTGTATGAGGCAGCAATGAAGACATAAATAACTGCATGATCCCCCAATTTGAAGAAATACCGCATGCCGTCCCACTCAGTCATGCATAGAAAGTGATAGAAAGAGCTCACAAAGAACAATACAACCATACCAATCCCAAAGACTAATGCGCTGTAGTACTTGAGGCTTCTCCTGTGGAAATCGTTCTCCTGCTCTACATAGTGCAGCATAAAGAATATCCCAGCAATTGCAAGCACGATCCCAAATGCATGTGTGAGCACGTTAGCAAGTTGCTCATAAAAAGTAGGAACGTACTCCATCCCACAGCAGGGCATTGGATTCATCAGCATTCCTTTCAGTCCATGGTAAGCATGCGTGTCCAAGTATCCAGGCTGCAGCCTGTGACAATCCTCAAAATGCTCGTCTGTGTATATATCAGCGTGTGTCAATGTGGCTACAGCTGCTTTTTTGGACTCAGTTGAAGTTTTGTTCCTTCTGCTATTAACCTCAACAGTTGATTTACTTTTGGGGGTATTGCTGTGTCTGCCATGGGGGGAGGCAATAACAGATTGATCCTCCGCACTGTCCTCGGGGGTTGTATGGTTCTGCGAGCGAAGTCTCATTATATTTCACTTGCGAGTTATATATACATATATTCTAATCCTGATTGACAATCCTTTTCCTTTTCGTTCTTCCCTTCTTCTTCCTTTCTTTCTTTCCTCAAAAAGCAATCAACAAAAAGCAAAAGAACAATTGAAATCAAAACAAAAACAAAAACAAACAATTAAAAATGGTTCATGAACTCCTCTTCTCATTTTTATACAAAAAGCGGAGGCAAAAATTTTCACTGATCATCGATTCGATTTCGCAGCTTTTCTACCCCAAAATTCTCACACGTTTTTTCCCCTTTTAATTTCTCCGCCTCGGTACCTTATAGGAGGTAGGCTGCTTTTTCCCCGCATCCCGCATCTCGGTACCTTAATGGCCTCCCCCTGGCAACGATTTATTTCACTTTTTTTTTTGTGCAAGAATTTTTACAAAAAATGGGCACAATTTGAAAAAAAGAATAGTTACACAACGTCCACTTGAGAATTTTTTCTCAAATGTTTTTTTCTTTTTTGTGTGTGATGAGTGTGCTGCGATTTGTTAACTCTTTTGATTTTCTTTCAAAGTTTTTTTTGGGGGCATTTAGGTGAGGAAAGATTAAAAGAGGGAAAAGGATGCTTTATGAGCAGGAGACTGTGGTGAATCATTATAGCCAATATCAGCAGCAGCACCAACAGGACTACCACAGAGCACCAGCACAAACTTCACCACCTGGCAGCTCTATCAGCAAGGGGAAGCACAACCAGCGGAAAGAAGATCGACATAAAGGAGATACAACAGAAGTTGGGTATTTAACGCTGATTAGAAAAATGCAGCGACAAGGATCTTTGACAGACGGGCATGGGGGTAGCAAGAAGGGAAGGAAGGGCTCAGGAAATGCTCAGGAGAGGTTAGAAGGGGGGCAGGGGGGTCAATTGGATTTTTCCTCCCAGTTGGAGCGTGTTAGAAGCCAGTACCAGCAAAAGTTGCTGTTTGAGAAGGAGCAGAAACTCAATGAGCTATTTGAAAAGACTAGAAGGAAGTACAGATCCTGCCCGACAAACATGCAGGCGGGAACGTTGAAAAGTTATTACAATGATGATAATAGTAGTACCGCGTCAATGACGTCTCTCAATGATAATTCACATTCACATAGGCGAACTCAGAAGATAGGAACGCTAAGACAGTTTTTTAAAGAAAGGCATGAAAGGAATGGGAAAAATCTTCCTCCAATCAACGTGCATTACAAGCAATTGAGACAAAACTCGTGTGATTCTCTTGCTGCAATGGCCTCGTCGAATTCACAGCAGTGCAATCCTGATATCCCTAGCGCATCCAACAGCAATTTATTCAAAAAGAAAGAAAGCACCAAATTGACTTCTAGAAAGATTCAACGGAATGGCACGTACAATGCTAAAGAAAAACTTGAAAGTTCAGATCAGCCAGAGACCCCAAGTCCTTTGGGTAATGATGATATCGAAGAAATGAAGCCTGATAAGAATGTGTTTTTTGAAAAGTTTAGGGAGGTCGCAGGCTCAAAAACAACCCCTTCTAAAAATTCTTCGCTAAAGAAATCTTTGCTAGCTAAAATTAACCAGAAGGCAAAAAGAAAAAGTGATATTCGGAGTGAAAACGCGGGGGGAGATGAAGCCAGGGGACACAGGGAAGAGGCGGATGAGGTACATCAAGAGCCAGTCCGGATCAAAATCGGCAAAGACAGAAGGAAATCCAGAGGGTCAGAGAAGTCCAGAGGGAAAGATGTTTATTCCTCTCAGCCTCAGCCCAAGTATGAACCACACCTCTATCAAGACGAAGAAATACTTGACGAGTCCGAAAAGGAGCAGTACAGTGAACCTGAAGAAATTGAAATGAGTGTTGAACGGATTAAAGAAGCCGAACAGGACAATTCCAGAAAGAGGTTGGAGAAGCTAAAAAGTTTGAAGAGTATGTCACTGAAGAGTGCCAGTAAGAGAAACAAAAAAACTGAATGGGTGGACGATGCTGATATGGAAGATGAAAAACAGCCTTTGGAAAGAGAAATCAGTGATCTTTATGATATAGAGTTACCGTATTACGAAGAATATAAGAAGCAAAGGGAAAACAGCTTTGAAAATAGCAGCTTTTTATTAAAGGAAGAGTATTCAAACAAGACTGAGGATTCACAGCCAAACCCTGTGAATGTTATGGCAAAAGCCAAAGAGGTGACCAAAGTCCGAGACGTGACACAAAAAGCTCAAGAAAGCCCAGGGAATGCAAAGGTGATAGAAGTTAGTGTGAGTTCTAAAACGGCAACACATGGGATGACAAATACTACTGCGCCCCCACTTGCAGATGAAGAATATCAAGAAGTCCCGTTGTCCCCATGCAAAATTTGCGGAAGAAACTTTGCTGAAAACAGAATGGCTGCTCATTTGAAGGTTTGTAGAAAATTCACCAATAAGAAAAGGAAGAAATTTGATGAGTCAAAAATGAGAAAGCAAGGAACAGATATGGCGTCTTATAAAACTCCATCTACCAAGGAAATCAAAGCACTTCGCAAGACAAATTGGAGAGAAAAACATGGTAAGTTATGTGCAATTGCGACCAAAACTTTTAAAGTACTATGCGAAGTATTGAAATGTTTTTTTTTGTCTTTGAATTTTTTTAGAATCTTTCATTGAAAGCATGAGAGCAGCAAAACAATATGCAAATGAGGGCAGATAGAGTATTGGTAGTTGAATGAAAACAGAAGAAGGTTGCTGTGGTATTATCAATACTCAATTCAGAAAGAAAAACAATGGTTTATTGTTTGAACCTAAATAAAAAATGTAGTTAACTTAGAGCCAGGTGTCACAGACTAGAGCTTCTGGACACCCCAAAAGTTCTACGATAAGGATGTTCCTGAAATGGTCCCCGCGAAAATAGCGGTTTAGACCCAAGTCAATCATATATAAAAATTTTGCGCTTATCGTACAATACTTCTAAAGCAATAAGTTTTCGTAGATTATACTGTCCACGGCACTCTGATAGATTTTACCGTGAACAGTTTAACCTCAGCAGCCAGATGCAGTGGCATCTTTCCCACTGCGCTTGGTGACGGTCAAGTCCGTAAGCGTTTCTGCAGTAGTAGGGTGGATGCCAACAACAGCGTCAAAGTCAGCTTTGGTTGCCTTAAGACGGAATCCAATAGCGAAACCCTGAACCACTTCACCAGCATTGGGTCCTAAATAGTGGACACCAAGCACTCTTTCATTATCAGCAAGATTGGTAATTATTTTGCAAAAACAAGCATTATCATCACCGTGGGCAACAGTCCATTCCAATGGCTTAAATCCAGTCTGATATACTTCAATATTGTCCTCCCCATATTGAGCAATTGCATCCTCTTCCGAAAGTCCAATGGCCCCGTACTCCAATGGTGTAAACACTGTGGTTGCAATGTTTGTGTAGTCCATCTTTTCCTCGGCGCCCCCAAAAAGCCTGTTGGATAAAAGTCTACCTGCTTGAATGGCAACAGGAGTCAACTCTGGCTTTCCATCAAGAACATCTCCAATGGCAAAAACGTTGGGAACACTAGTCTGCTCATCTTTAGAAATAATCTTTCCACTTCTTTTGTTCAGCTCAACACCGACACTTTCCAGGTTCAATTCCTTTGTGCAAGCGTCTCTTCCAATCGCAAAGAGAATAGTGTCACATTGAAATTCACTAACATTAGTGCGCGCGGTGTCGCTAGAAGGGATATACTTCACAGTAAGTTTATGTTCACATCCCTCTGGGTTTTTCACAACTTCAATAGGAATGTGTTGCTTTATGAACTTCGTTCCATGTCCTTCCATATAGTCGCCAATTTTGTTTGCCATTTCTTGATCAAATCCTCTCAAAAAGATAGATCTAACCATAACAGTAACATCATTACCAATTCCTGAAAGAAAGCCAGCACATTCCAAGGCAATGTAACTAGCTCCAATAACCAAGGTCTTCCCGGGATTTTGGCTCAATGAAAACAAGTCATCACTGCTAATTCCATGCTCACGAGCTCCTGGGATGTCAGGAATGGTAGGACGTCCGCCAGTCGCAATAGCAATGTACTTACTGGTGATAGTAGCTTCTTTGTTTTTCTTATCTACTGTTTTTATGGTGTGGTTATCGATCAAAGAGCCATAGGCATTCAAGTACTTAACCTTTTTCTCTCTCAGTTGAACTTTGTATCCAAAGTTTAGAGATCCAATGTGGGCTTGAACACCTTCTACAAGCTTTTCCCATTGGAAGTTACTCGCCTTGTTAAGTTCTTTGATATCACCATCAACCTCCATATCATCCTTGGACGCAAGTCCAGTCCATCCAAAGTGCTGTGCGTCCATTAAAGAATGCCCCAAAATTGCAGCTTGATGCATCAGTTTTTTTGGGATACATCCCACATTAACACAGGTTCCACCAAGTCCCCAACGGGTTCCCTGTGGGGATGGCTTCACAAAATCAAGAACAGCCACTTTCTTTCCGAGTTCACTGGCACGCTTGCTCATGGCCAAACCGCCAGAACCCCCTCCGATCACTACAAGGTCGTAATCATAGCCAGTTTCCTCAGCAAGCATGCGATCCAAGGAACCGTCAGTGCTCGCCTTCAAAGTATCATCACATCCACCAATGTGCTTGCCTTTCACCCACACACTGGGAACGGTCGACTGACCAGTCATCTCTTTCAATGTGGCTTGGATAGCTTGCCCTTCTTCACCCATAAGGTCAAGTTCCATTGCCTTGTAGGCAATAGATTTTGACTTGAGCATATCCTTTACACGGGTACAGAATGGGCAATAGGACTTTGAAAAGATGTAAACATCTGAAGCCCCAATAGCATTGTTAATTGTGGCTTTCGGATCACTCGAGTTTAACAGCCGAGCAATCTTGCCACTTGCATTGGCGGCAAGGGTGTCATCACACCCACCAATATGCTGCCCTTTGATAAAAACATTCGGCACTGTTCCCTGGCCAGTCATATCCTTCAAGGCATTTTGCATTTCAACTCCTTTCTCTCCCATCAAATCAAGCTCATGCGCTACATAGCTCACTTTCATAGAATCAAACATAGCCTTCACCTTCTTACAAAAAGGGCAGTAAGATTTGGAAAAGATGATGACATTTGAACTGCCAATGGCAGCTAAAATCTCTTCCTTGATTCCACTCATACTTTCCTTCAGAGAAATCCTCTACTCCTTTTTTTCTTTCTTGTTCTCTCTTCCTTCTATATTCCAATCAAAATGAAATAAAGAAAGAAAGATAGAAAAAAACCCAACAAAAAAAAAGAAATTAAAACAAAGGAAATCTACAGACAACCCTCGACTAAAAAATAACACACTTGAATAAAAAGAAAAACAAAAATTAAATACAACAACAATAACAACTACAGTAATTTTCAAGGCTAATTTCCAGCACACACATCAAGAGAAAAGGTCTCCTCCTCTATGGATAGGCGTGCAGTGTATTGTAATAAGTGGGTGTATATTTCTCCTGTACACGCACGGACCAATCATTCTCCAACTCGGTCACGCAACGGACAAACTACATTGCTGTAGCCGAAGCTTTTGACGCCCTCGACCTCCTACAACTTTAGGCTATATTTTTGCTATTATTGTTTCATGAACATTATTATGTACATTTGGCTTTGGCTCGTTTTTAATAAAGGGCAAATGATCCACTGCATATCATTTATTGCTCATTGCAAGTCTAGTAAATTGTCAGTTTCACCAGCAGACTCCTCAGACTGGCCTGCATTACTTGCGTCCAGTTCTGTCGATTGGTTTTGGTCAATTCTTTCGGAAGGAGATGAAGTACCTCCAGTACTAGTCTCACCAGATCGGAAATCTTCCGAGGGAACTACAAGTTCATTCTCCAGCGGGGTGCCACCATTGGTTAATGCCCACGGCCAAACGTAAAGAAAGCACAGTGGTGCCATTATTGTGTGAATATGGATATAACGAGAATCGCGAGTAACTGGGGCTCCAGTGGCATTTTCCATTGGTTGTCGAAGAAGTCTAAGTTGTGACATTGTATATCCAATCATCAGATAAAACAGTATAAGGGCAAGACCCATTACGATTAAAGTGCACAGAAATGTCTACACAGAGCAAACCGGTAAGAAGTAAATTAGGAAAACAACTCTAAATAAAACTGAAGGATAAAACACACTTCTACTGTCAGTGACCCAACTCTTACCATTTTTGACATCACTAGAAGAGTATTTGGAGGAGGCAAAGGACCCGTAATGCATATTGTACTGAAAAAGGGAACTGTTTTACCGCCTCTCCGAACTGTTGCGCCTAGAATATCCCCCCTGAGAACGCTTTCACTATCATACAAGGTCCTATACAAAAAGAAAGCAATTAGCATTGGTCGGGCTTTACAAAATACGTCAACACACATTACATGGAACTTAGCCACTTACCCCCCTTTAGACAAAAACACTTTGATTTCATTATAGGTATGCAAAAAGTGAACTACACTCAAAAGGGTAGCCCTACGAAAAATGGCCATATATGCAAACTCTGACTCCCCAAGTTTGTACTTTTTGACCTTGATTCCATTCATTCCAACATTGTTGAGGTACTGCCTCCACAAAAAAAAAACAGGAGGTTCCTCATTCTTTGCCCTCCAATACTTTGTCTTAGCGTCTCCAGATTCCCCAAAGTCAATATGCTCTACCCAATACGATTCCCCATAGAAAGCGGCAGTTGGAAAAGACCAATGGAAGACCAAAGGGTCACACCTTTTTTCAATTACAAGATTAAACATTTGAACTATAGTGGGGGCTTCAGAAGAGGGCCTCAGTGAAGGCAATACATCCTCTATGGTCTTTTCTTTGACACCCTTATTCCAAGAGGTAATCCATCCTGCTGGATTCGTACCCAATCCCTTACTGGTTGTCTCAGCGAGGGTTCGCGTCAGAGTCCTATTTGCTTCTCTCAAAACTACATCCGAGAGCTCTTTCTCTGGCAGTCTGTCAAAATTCTGCCCAACAGAAATTAAAGGCGGCAACTTGACTACAAGGCTCATTGTAATCCTATCACCATAAAATAACGATTGAACATAGCTATTGTTCAAAAGCAATAGAGAATCCCACTCACTGTTTGTTGTTTCATTTTGAACAACAGTTCCCATTGACCATCCTTCAACACTTCGAATAACTGTGCGGTATCTTCCCAAGAACAGTACCGTGTCGATGGCATAAAAAGATGCTACCGGAGGCTGCATTTTCTCTAAGAGAACGGGAAAAAGTGGAGGAACGGCGGGTGGAGGATTCAATTTTGACACTTTAGTCTGAAGAAGGGAATGAAACAAATTTCCAGAGCCCGGGGTCTGCTCAGTATGATGATAGAAGGAGCTTGGAATACGAAAATCATAAGCAAAAGCGCTAACCTCAAATTCATGACCTTCTTCAGTTCCTTCTTTCGCTTTCGAAATTGTTTCATTTACAACCATTGTCACACTGTACGAAAATGGAAGCTTTTTCGCATCAACGTAGATGAGTACATCCGTGTTTTCCTCCCTCTCCTCTTCTTCCCCTTCGTATTCCCCGAAGAGCGCACTATATATAGATATTCGGCGCTCGCCCATCCTTTCAATATTGTCTTCGTCTTCATCATCCACCTCTGCCAAGGGCTCAATGATAGGAAAAGACTTTGCATGTACCGATGTGATTTCATTGGCACTCAATTTAATTAATTCTGTTAAAATGCGAGCATATGAGCTGACTGCATTCCCATCGCGAATCGTTCGTCTGTCTAGATGCCAATTTTTCGAAGCTAACACGCGTCCGTGTAAATCCTCCATGTCAATGGTTACCTTTAAAGGTTTCCATATCTAAATAGTTCCAAAGATAGAAGGTAATCAGACACAAAGACATGAATAACTGATACTACTTGAATCAATGTTTCTGTAAACTAATAAACTACATATCCAAATGAAAGAACTTACATAAAACAAGCCCCAAGACTTGAACATTCCCATCCTAAATGATTCAGGCTGAACGCTATTCAGAAGTCCTACATCTGGGCTGTAGGGGAAATAGTACACATGGTGCTGTAGATTACCTGATGTGCACATAGAAGCTGTTTCCCCAAGTCCCTTATGAGGTCGAAAAGAATATTTTTGGGTGGGCGAAAACACATCCGTATAAAACTCCTTCTCACGCATAAAAAAGGGCTCCTCAGGGACGCTGGACGAAGAAGAAGTGACTTGTTCCGAAGAAGATCCGGGCGGCGAGCCGGCTACGTCACCAGAACTTGTAGAATCACCCAAGACTTCACCAGCACTCCAAATCAAGCACCAGAGACACACAAAGCTCAGCCAAAACCCAGGTCCCGGATCCGCTTTGTTCGCACTAGTCATTATCACTCTACTCATTCACAATCAAACCCGGTTCAAATAACAAAGTACACACAAACACACACTGCACAAGAACAACACGAAACAAAGGCACAGGTTTCTTATGCTCTCGCAATACACCACACCCATACACCATACACAACACCAAATCAAACCAACAGGGCCAGGAAAGGATGGCAGGACCGGTGGATGGTACTACAGCAGCAAGGAACAGGTCACTTCAGCCTGAGGAAGAATACTCAATTTGACTTGATTTGACTTCTGAAGGAATTGCAAAAGGAAATCCGCCTTTGTTTTTTCCGGAAAATAAAACAAAACACACAAAAAAAAAAAAAACTTTTTGTTTTGTTTTTCGGGGTTTTTTGTTTTTTTTGTTTTTTTTTTTTTTTTTTTTTTTTTTCGGGGTTTTTTGTTTTTTTTGTTTTTTTTTGTATTTTTTTTTTTTTTTGTGGAATTTTTTTTAAAACGTTTTTTGAATATGAAAAAATGGCACAAAAAAAAAAGTTTCATAG
>PDIM01010389.1:51005-72043 GCA_002811675.1 Ichthyosporea sp. XGB-2017a
TTTTGTTTTTTTCGTTTTTGTTGGTGGTTTGTTTTTTGTTCTGCTTTTGTTTTTTTTTTTGTTCTTTAGATTTCTTCTTAGAGTAGAGATTAGTAAAAGGAAAAAAAAGAACTGGGAGTGACCAAAACTGTACTCTTCTTGTTTCCGACTAATGGCGCCATGGTAGAGAAGGAAGCAAGTAAACCTGTCAAAAGGAAGGCAGGGGAATGTGCCATTACCGCTGAAGAAAAGGCCAAGAAAGCAGCTCAAGAGGAAGAGAAGAGTCGCTTGTTGGACAAAGCATTTGATAATGAAATGTTTGTGAGCAAGTTTGGGAAGCAGGAAAAGGAACCAGTTGCTTTGGTACCGGGAAGAAATCTGTTGGGGTGTGAAGGAAAAGATATAATCCGAAAGGGGAATGCACGTAAGAGCAAATATTTGTTTGCCTTCCCTGGAACAATTAGATTAGTGTCCTCGGGGGAGATTGGAGCTATTAGTGAGTTGAATACGCCCAATCCTGTGTTGTATGTGAATTTTCCTGAAGGGCGAATGAAGATGCGAGGCGCGCTTGTTTACACTGCCTCTAAATACCTCACGTTTCACTGCAATGCCAAAAAAGGAGTCACGTGTGAGGATACATTTGATCAGCTTGTTGTATTTTCAGAGTTTTATTGGATTGGGAAAGAACAAGATAATCCAAGTGAGGAGCCTTTGCCATTTCCCAAATCTCTATGCAAAATTGAAGAAGAAAAAGATTCGGAAGAGGAAAGCAACATTGACGACGACAAAGACACAACGACCATTCTCTCGTCTGACGAAGACTAAACACTAACATTAACGATTCGTTTACTTCTTCTGCTTGTTCCAGACATTCTGCTTTACAAATTTTTTCATACCAACACTTGTAACATACTTCCCCACTTGTTATGTCTGTAATACAAACACTTTTGTTGGCCGTTCCTTATCTTTAATGTGTATGTGTTTTTTCTATTTAAGAGAAATCAAAAACCAGAATAAAAACAAAGAAAGAAAAAAAGTCAAGGAAAAGTGAAATAGGGTCAAAGAAAACACGAATGGATACAAAGGGGGGACGCCAGCTCACATCAACTCAGGAAGTAAACTATTGTCTTACCAAGCCGTCCCAATAGTATGTTGGACAAAACTTGAACGCAGCTTGTCGGAAACCACATCCGGCCGCGCTCACAAGTGTCTTGACGTCCGGTAATTGCTCCTTTATCTTTGCATTGTACAGCCATTCGCTCAACGTGTCAGCTGATAATGGGACAGTATCCACAATACGATCAACGATGTCTGAATATTCCCCAAAATATACCGATTCCAAACACTCCTTTGCACAAAGCTGCTCGAGGCAGTCAATATGAGTCTTGACTTCCTCGGCCCACGAAACTTTAAACGCGACGCTGTTGCGTTTATATTTAGCGTCAAACATTTTCGTCCACCTCAGAATATTTTCCATTTCTACGACAGTGCCAATGTCAAATGGGACACCGTCAACCGAAACCATTCCATTTTCAAAATAGTTCATCGCTTCAGGTCGGTTTCGTCTTAGCAGCTTCAGAGAATCTTCAGCAAGGCATTTTGCTACTTCATTGTAGAACAACGTCAAATGATTCGAATCTGATTGCTGCAAAACTGTTGCGCAATTAAATATGTTGATTTCCATTGCAACTTTAGACCCATTTCCCAATTCAATGTCTTTTAACTCCGTAGGAAGGTTTTTGCAAGTAATTTTGGGAAAGAGCATCGCACGCACAACCTTTGACGGCAAATCTATCATTTTTTCCTCACCCACAACTGGTTCTATTGTATCGTATTTAAAAAGTGAGTAATCCATTGTTTCCCTACTCAGAGGGGGGTTTTCACTGCAATCTGCATTCACCCGTTTGCCAATATATCTAATCAGGCGCCCCAGAAACTCGGGTTTGTACAAAGCCGCATTGCTGGCAATGCGAGAAGCGTACCAGGGGCCGAAGTCAGAGTTTACACAGTCTTTCGTATTGGTGTATGAGTTCAAATACATAGATCGTCGACTATCAAAACGACTTTTGCGCGCCTCGATTGATTCTGTTGCAAGCTCAAAGGCCAAATTTGCCAAAAAACTCAAGTCACACATAAACGAAGACGAATGCGTACTTTCCAAAAAGGCCTCTCCACATAACCCATGAAGGGTAAGAATGAATGCTTCTTCCAAGCACCCCCAAAATGCAGCATATCTACCCATTCGCAACGAGAGTCGGGTTAGTCTAGAGTCAACAAATCGGGTTATCTTGGCCAACACTCCCCATGCATTGACCATCGAAACCCAGCTTTCCGTAAATTTATGCTTTGCCCACACCCCATTCTTTTTGAAGAATTCAGCTATTACGTGTTTTGAAACAAGGCGAGAGCATTTTTCAAAATCAACTGTTTCGGGTTTGTGAAGATACCAAAAGTTTGCTAGCTGGCGCTCTGCATAGCCAGGTTCAAAAATAGCCTTGATCTCTGCCATAATAGCTTCTGGATCGTCATCCGATGTCTCTCTTAACCTCTCAAAGGTTTCGTAAAGATACTCTTCATCATATTCTCCCATATATAAAGTCATTGCTTTCATATTCGCGACGCACCTATCACAAGAGCAATCAAACCCTTGAGTAACCCACAAATGTTCCCGCCGATCTTCAAAAGAATCTAAATTCCCAACGTAGCATATCGTAAGCTCATCCCCACTTTCTATAGGGTTGATAGCGCGGAGCACGCGACGCCGTCTGATCAAGCCGCCAATATCCTCTTCCACTTCAGTTGCAGCACTCATCGGGAGAGCGTTCCACTCTGGATGTTCGCAATTTGGTAAGCACGAGTGATTGCAAAAGGATACCACAGGCATTAAGAGTCGCCCCTCTGGTTTTCCGTAACTATTCGTTCTATTTCGGTCAGTGTGGTGTACCAATGGCAAATGATTATCACAGGCTAAGGCTATTACCGAGAAAATGTCATCCACTGGCAATAGTTCGGCTGGCACCGGAGACTCTGAGTCCTTGCCTATTTCTCCTCCGCGCTTTTTCCCGCGCATTTCTTTTAATTCCCTATCTCGTTTCTGCCCCACAATGAGAAAATCTTTTACCATGGCCGCCCTAGCCGGCAAATGATCTTTTTTGTTCGCACTCGAATCCTCTTCCCTATCAACTGTACATTCCCCATTCATGCCACTGACATGGGCACTGCGAGCTTTTCTCTCTAGTCGCAGATCTTCAAAGAGCTTTACCACGTGTGGCCCAAGTTCATCTCCCAAAGTAGCCCTTGCATAAGCAACACACTCTTCGTCCAGCTTTCCATCTTCTCCGGGTAAAGGTTTCGAAGCATCAACGGCCCACACACTACTCTCGTCGTGAACTTCATGGCATCGAAGTGAACACAGCTCTGGCATTCCCAGAATTGAATTCTCCAACGGAAGCTTCACGCCTTTCGCCTCAAGCTTTCTTTGAAGCTTATCTGCATACTGTACAACACTCACCAATCGAATATCATCTAACAGGGCACCTAAAACACCATCACAATCCGCCGATAGTTCAAATTCAATCGTGGAGGGGACTTCAACTTCCGAATACTTCAGATTCAAAATCACCATTCGTACAGCTCCACATTCAAAGCTATGATACTCCTTCCACGCCCGAATCTGACACTCCTTGCAACAATAGCGGTAGCATTGGCAGCCAGAGCACGTTTTCAAAAATAGAGACCGGCATCCGCAATAATCACACAAAGGCCCTTCAGTGACCGAAAGGTACGAATATATAGGTATGTCTTCAAGAACAACATCGCCAGGCTTGTATGATTTGGTAGCGAATAATCCTCTACCACGGCTAGGATGCTCTTTCATCTCTATTGCGTATTTTTCTAACGTTTCCCTGGCATATGGCGATAAAGTCGAAAGATCAACATCCGTGTATACATTTCGATTCTTCTTTGCTCTTCGGCCCTTCTTCGACTCTGATGTGGCTTCTATCTTTTTCGCTTTTTTTACCGCAGCTCTATTTGACTGGAGTGAATGCCATCCTTTCCGTCTTGGCAAATATTTACAACATGCACTATCACTCGCGGCTCCATCTGTAGTCATTTTTACCCCTTTGTACACAACACACACCAACAGATCATCAACTTGTCAATTTCACAAACAACAATACAGGCCTCATGTAGAGATTTAGACATATGCTACAGTTGGAATTTTTAGTATATTATTATTTATGTTGTTGGAGTGCAAAGATAAAAATGCTGAAACAGGACACACAGGAAATCCGAAATAAGACGTGTAGACAACTAATAATAATGAGACAAAACCACAAAAAAAAGATCACAATTCCCTATCAGATATCCCCAACCAACCAAAATCCAAGTCAATCCCCAATCCCAGCCAAGAATCCGCTTAAACAGCAAATAAAGAAAGACTCCAACAGTCCAACACCAAACCCACACTCAAATCGCAAGCTCAAATTAGAACCAACAGACTGACTGACTGGCATGGGGAATCTTTCTTTTTTTATCAAATCCCAAACCGCAGTACTATTACAGTATAGCTCGGCACTCGGGAGAACAAGGAGGAGGAGGAGTGGGGCTATGTGGTATTTCCCGGAGGATTTATAGGACCCCTTGCTTGGAACCCTCTCTAGTGCTTCAGACTGTACTGTAATGCGAGGATACTGTGTGTGTGTCCTGCTCGGTCAAACAAAACACCAGAACTTTGTCCCCTATTCGACTCAGCCAAATTATTTCAGAGGTCTCGTTACACAACAAAAGGCAAAAAGGCAGTAAGGCCGGTGTCTTGGCTTCGACGTTTATGGGGTGTTGTTACATAGAAGAATGACTGTCTGTTGTGTAGAATGACTGTCTGTTGTGCAGATAGAGAGAGGAGTGAGATCCAGTAAGAGAGAACTTGGATGAGAATGCCTTTTGCTTTACAATCTAAATCTTCAAATTAGAAGAATCAGGATTTTCCAACCTGCCAACTAATAGTCGTATCCCCCTGATACACAAGCAAGCACACTCAAAGAAAACCAAGATGGAGCCAAGAGGGGTGTTTGCTTCAAACAAAGTAATCTCATTCATCATCAACACAGCAGGCAGTACACGTGGTCATCAGGAACTATCAAGGGACACGGGGACTATAGCTAGAGCTGGGAGGTCCTCTTTCGGTGCTGCAAGGTGGTGGTGGTCCGTGGTTGGTGGAGTGTTTGTCTTCTTCTTTCATTACTTGCCTGTAAAAGAGAGGGGGGGAAAGGGCAAGAGATGCGGTGTCCTCCTGTGATTGGTCCACCAGTCACCGTTTCAAAAACATCGCCTTGCAGCTACAGGCTGCAGCTCCTCCTCCTCCCCCCTCTTTTTTGTGGCCAAAATTTGCAGTATTTTATCCTCGCCAAAATCCCATTTTGATTTTATTTTTATAGAGAGGCGACGTCTGGCGAGGCCACCTTTTTTCTTTTTTTCTTTTTTTCTTTTTTTATTGTTTTTTTTTTGTTTTTAATTTGCCAAGTTCAGATTTGTGTTTTTTGTTTTATTTTCTTTTTCTTTGTTTCTTTCTTTTTTCTCGTTTGTTTTCTTCCTTTTCCTCTTGTGTACTTTTGTGTGTTAATAACAGTGGTGGATCATAAATCATGAGCGACGAAACAAACTTTATATTTCCCGATGGTCTTTCAGAGGACGCCCTTAAAGTCTCTGCATATGCAGCCATGATGACTTTGGCTGTACTGCCTATTTGGTTTGGCTCGAAGAGATCTGCTAAGGAACGTCAGGAGGAGGAGCAGCAGCCGGAGATTCTTACGAAACAGGACGCTTATATGTTTCCCTTTATTGCTTCGGGGGTCCTATTTTCGCTTTACTTGGTGTTCAATTATGTCCCGGAGGAGTACATCTCCACCATCGTGACCGGATATTTCTTCTTGATTGGTGTTTTGGCATTGGTCAATACAATCAGGCCGACCTTTGTTCCATTTTTTCCAGCCTGGTTTACTGAATCTCCCTTTGAATTTAAGTTGACCCAGAAGGTAGTAAGAGAAGTCAAAGACGACGAAGACGAAGAGGAGAACGACTCCGAAAAAGAAGAGGAAGAACAAGAAGAAGAAGAAGAAGAAGAAGAAAAGCCAAAGAGAGGAGCGAAAAAGACTAAAGCTTCTTCCAAAAAGTCAAAAGTAAAGAAATCTACTGAGAGAGAAACTGAGACTGTTACGGAGGACATCTTCTTGATCAGTTTTGATTATGTCGACTTTGTGTGCTTGGCGTTTTCGCTGGTTATTGGTGTGTGGTACGTGTACACGAAGAATTGGATCGCGAATAATATTTTCGGCCTTTCGTTTGCTATCAATGGTATTGAAATGCTTTCACTTGGAAGCATCCAGATAGGCTGTATTCTTCTTGGAGGGCTGTTTGTGTATGACGTGTTTTGGGTGTTTGGTACTGATGTTATGGTCACTGTTGCCAAATCATTTGATGCTCCCATTAAGCTTTTGTTTCCCAAAGATTTTTTGATTAACGGCATCTTTGGCAAGCAGTTTACTATGCTCGGACTTGGTGATATTGTTATTCCTGGCATTTTTGTTGCTCTTTTGTTGAGATTTGATGTTGCTAGAATGGCCATTAAGAAGGGAAATAAGAAAGAGACTTCTCAAAAGTACTTCTTGACTGGATTTATCTCCTACATTGTAGGTCTCTTGTCCACTTTTGTTGTTATGCATGTCTGGCAACACGCTCAGCCTGCTCTTTTGTATCTCGTACCAGCCTGTATCGGTGGCACGTTTCTTGTTGCCATTCCTAGTGGTGATGTGGGAGCGCTATTGGAATATAGCGATGAAGATGGTCTTGCTGAAGAAACAAAAGCTAATAGCAAAAAAAAGAAATGAACTATAGGGGGGGGGAAACGAAACAGAAGCAGAAGTTAACTGGAAGAAAGAAAGAAAACAGCATGTAGAAATAGTGCTTTGAAGTAACAAGGAGTCTTTTATCTCTTTCTGATCTCTGTACCTTTGTATTTTCTTTTTATTATTCACTGATTCCTTGAATCTTTAGCAATGGAAAAGGAAAGAAGTAGGAAAAGGGAAAAAAAGAGCAAAAAGCGAAATAAATAACGGTTTGATTTAAAAAACTTAGCAGAGAGCAACAAGGCAGAAAGTCCGATTAAAATCTAAAAGAACTTGACACCTTCTTCCCCTTCATTGTCCCCATGAAACACCTGTGCCTTTCCTCTTTTTTCAAGCACTTTCAGTGCCTTCTTTAGTACGACCACATCCATGCCATGAAACTCCTCCCCAGTTGTATTATCCCCCGCGTGTAGCTCATACACTGTGCAGATTTGGTTTGTCATCCCCGCGTTAAACACCCATTCGTAGATGATATCCGCCCATTCTTGAGGGCCACGATAGTACACCAGGCAACGCTTCTTATCACTTCCTTCCCACTCAACATTTCCCGTTTTTGCTAGATTATCCAAGACAGTCATGATCCCCTCCTCATTGAGCTTTCTGCCAATCTCCTTATTGTGAAACAAAGGCATGGACGCTGCCTCGGCCACATCCAATCTGCTCAGTTTGTTATGCTTAAAGTATCTCAAGACAAGGTCCCGCCAAGCTTCCAGTTGTTTCTGCAAGGTGTCATGATTAGGTTGGATGGTGAAAAAGGGGGGGAAGCGATACATTGAAGGCCACTCAAACGAAGCATCCATGATTATATAATCTTCTTTTTTTCTTTTTAGTTAAATCAATCAAAGTAAAAAAAAAAACCTAAGCGAGCGAGGCTTAGAAAAAACAAAAAACAAAACGCAAATCTCAAAAACAAAAGAAAAACACCGCAAAAAACAAAATTCAAAAAAAACTTTTTTCAATTTATTTTTTATTTTTCTTTTATTATTTTATTTTTCTTTTAGGTTTTTTGTGCTCCAAAACCAGGGAGGTCCAAAACGGAGATTTCCAGTTTCCCTCTTTTTGTCTTCAGTTTCCCTTTACTTCTGCTTCACTGTGCGGTTCCATCCCGCTCCAGTACACCTCGTCGCCTTTCTTCCCAACATCATCTACCTTCACCGCTACAAGATCAAGCGTCACCGCATCCGCCATGTCAACCACTTGATGGTCATCCGTTTGGATCTTTTCTACAACACTTGCTTTGGACTTCCATGCAATCACCTCTGATTTTGAGCGTTTTAAGTAAATCAAATCACCTCGGAATAGCGGTTTGTGTAATCTGATTACAATCACACCGGCTTTTGGAAAAGTTTTATCTACATATCCGATGGGGAGGTGACATGATACGGAAAGTTTCATCTGCTGGAGGGAAGCAGCCATATCTTTTCTAATAGCGTGGATATCTTCCACCCCGCAGAGTGTCTCGTGCCGATTAGAAAAGTGAAGCGCCGCCTCGCAGTCCGACATGTCCAATTTTTTCAGATTGGGAAAAGCTGTTTTGTGCAAGCACAAGAAAAATGAAACCGTTAATATCAAAGCACGAAAATAAAAAAAAGAAAGGTTAGATTCCTCTTTCTCAAAACCTAGTAAAACAGGGTATACATACCTTTGATTGTATCAACAAATGATCGGGTAAGTGTTCCACCACCAATCTGCAATTCTTCCAGTCCCTTCAGCTGCAATAGGGACTGCTCAGAATCGAAAGTAGAGCAGTTTCGTACATGAATTTTTAATGATTTGATTGTTTTGGACAATTCAGGGTTTGATAAAACAGGAAAATAGTTTGCTAATTTAAATGAACTTAAATCCACACACTTTTGCTTTTCATTTCCTTCATCCCCTGCACAAATCTCCTCCACTAATCTCTTCACCATTTTTACTTCACCCGTAACCTCTGTCTGATTCAAAGTCTTTACATTCAATCTCGACCCCGTCTGGCCCTCGGTTCCCGCCCCAGTCTGTCCCCCGTCCACAAACCACACCCAATACGCAAACACACATCCCATAAAGAACAGCTGCATCTCAATCACAGCCTGGACAGTCTCATCAACATAATACCACGCCTCAGAGAGGGCCAGAGCTGCCCCTCCAACCACAAGCGGGGCATATTTCATCATCGAGGAATGGCTTCTCCCCTCTGTGCTGTTGATGCCCTCGCCTTCTTCATGGTTACCTTTTACTGGGTTCATCTTTGTACTATTATCACAGTTCTTAGTCCTCTCTTCTTGGATCTCCGACTTCACAGGCATTTTACCTCTCCAACAAATAAATAAAAAAAAAAAAATTCAAAATCAAAAAAAAAAATCTAAAATCTAAACCAAAAAAATAAACCAAATAGTGTACAAAAAAACCGTTTTTATAACAAAAAGTAAAAATGTCATGAGGGCCACAAGTCACGTGGTGCCCCTACCAAGGTTCTAAGTGTCCCTCCCTGCTAAGCTGTGCCAAGTTCCGCTGCACAGTTTGATTTAATTTTCAGTTTTATTTCAATGTGTACAAAGAGGCCGATTACTTCTTCGTGTAAAGGAGCAATAGTTGGTAATATAATTAGGATGCTCTTCTGTCACTTCCTCCACAGTTGTCCCTGTGACGAAACCTTTGCTTTTCAGATTAGTGGGACAGTGTCTGCATGTGACGCAGAGTGTTCCCCTGCATCATATCCTTGGTATTGAGCGGGATATAGATGTGATCATATTATTTTACCAAATGGCATATGGTTCTGTTGTGTCCCGTACTTTGCATTTCATTTTCCAGCACCAATGCCGTATGGTGTTTGTCAGTTTTTTTTGTGTGTTTTTATCATTGGTATTCTTCTTTTGTTTAACAAGCTTACTTACTTTTTGTTCAATCAAATCAAATGTCGTGGATGTGTCCACGCCACACTCGTGAATTACGCGACCATTCTCGTCAAAAGTAGTTTGTATATTTCGCACCCAAGGATCTGATGCATCCACTCTCGTCAGGGTCGTCCTGAGAACGAGTATTGGATCCTGGGAAGTGATAGGAGAGTATACATCCTGGGAAGTGACAGAAGAGTATACATCCAAGTTAAGCTCCAACTGTTTCTCGCTACACAATATTGGATCTTCTTCTAAATGCACTTGCATTGATTGTAAGAAAGTCAAGAGTAGGGATGCCAATGCAGCAAGGAATATTCTCCTCAAATGGCTTGTCAAGGAATCAGAACAAATAAAATTTACCACTTCCACAATGGGCTCCTCTGTGAGCTAGGTGACAAATGAGGTGGTACAGTTATTAATGCAGATTGGTGATCAATCTTCGTTGTTGATATCCGTTCTCCAATAATGAAATACAAATCTGCGTTGTTAACATCCGCCCTCCAATAATGAAATACAAGTGTTTAAGACAAGTATGAACACCAACAACGAAATCCAAGAAAGGAACATATGAACTAACAATTATTCTCTTTCATGTTTCCATTTCAAATGCACGATTCTTCGTCTGATTCTTCACCAGATCTTCTTGGTTTCAAAAGATAGACTTCATCATTCAATCAAGATATCCGCAGCTGCAAGTACCAGGGATAGCCGATGTGCTGTTTCACCATAAATGGTATAGGTTAGAGCTGGAGATAGTGCTAAGGACCACTGCAAGGATAGAGTCCTTACAAGGTTCAGGCCCTTACAGTCGAACAAAGAATCGAGTCCAATATTAACGCTCTTTGCTTTTGCCTTGTTTTTTCTCTTTCTTTTGCATGTCGACAAGATAACTAGTTTATACATAAATATTCATTTGCCGCCTTTTCCTTTTGTGGCAGATAAAACGTGGGTGGAGAAATGGCACGATCACAGGGCCGGGCTGGGAATTATGTAGTGGGAAGGGCACAATATTATCACGATTTGGAGCATCGTGAATCATATGATGTAGCCGCGCCTGATCATGAGGCGAGTAGGGTCCCTCCCTGGGAAAAAGTATTGGAATTTTAAAGAAAAGATCGAAGTACAGTACCCTGTACAGTACAGTACAGACTACAGTAGTTATGTAGCCGCGAAGAGGCGCACGTAGAGATGATCGGTGTGAGAATTATTATTATGTCGTGAGGCCGTCCGTCCTTTTGTGAGATTTGTGTGTGTGTGTGTTTAGATTTTCGATTGTTGTGTAAAGATGGATTCTGAAGTCAGGCAACGGGCAGGAAAGGGTAAATCTCCAATGCGAAGTCCCCAGCGTCCAGAGGCTGGTGAGGGGGTTGGGAATGCCCCTGGTAAGGAGGAGGAGGTAAAGTACCCCCCACTTCTTCTGGAGCAGAACAAGAGTGATCGATGGAAGAACTGGTGGGTGAGGACGTCCTTTACAATTGTTATGATTGGAGGATTTGTGTGCATTATATATGGGGGGCATTTTTATTTGACTTGTTTAGTTCTGCTTCTGCAGATGCTCTGTTTTAAAGAGGTTGGTGTTTGTTTTCTTGTAGGGATTTGGGTGTTCTGTATGGATTGATCGTGATTTATTGACGCTTTGTTGTGGATTGTTTCGTTTTCCTTTCTTTTCTTTTGTGAAGATTATTTCTATTGGGCACGTAATTTCAAAAGAGAAGAAGCTCCCATGGTTTCGGTTTTTGAATTGGTATTTTTTGGTAGCGGCAAACTACTTTTTCTATGGCGAGTCTCTGATTTACTATTTTCAGACCGCACTTTATCTGGATCCGGCGAGTTCGCACTCGATATCGTTCACTGAAAGGATCATGGTTTATTACATTCAACATTTGTCCAAACACCATAGGTAGGTATCTTTATTCTTTTTGCGGGTTTAGCGAAAAGAGGGTTTGTCAATCTTGCTCTTCCAAAATCTTTTCTCTGGATGTTTACTTATTTGCTGTATGTTGGCTACGTGACTTTTGATGTGTTTAGATTCATTTCATTCTCTTTGTACACATGCGGCTTGGTGTTATTTGTGTTGAGTCTAAAGAAAGGTCACTATAAGTTTCAATTTGGGCAGTTTGCTTGGACTCATATGGCTCTTCTTCTGATTGTAGCTCAGTCTCATTTTGTGATTAACAATATATTCGAGGGGCTTGTATGGTTCTTACTACCAGTGTCTTTTGTTATTAGCAACGATATATTTGCCTATATTTTTGGGTTCTTTTTTGGTCGTACAAGGCTGATCAAATTGTCTCCGAAAAAAACTTGGGAAGGATTTATTGGTGGCGCATTTGTAACTATAGTTCTAGCTTGGTTTTTGTCGGATTTTCTTTCAGAGCATGAGTTCTTCTACTGCTCTGTCCAAGAGTTGTCGTGGAATCCCCAGCCGCTTCATTGTAAGAAGGAATGGGCTTTTGTGAGAGAAACGTTTGAATTGCCAGCCTTAATGACAGACGTATTTTCACTGTTTGGTATTAGCAAACACACTGTATCGTTCAAGCCTATTCAATATCATGCGTTGTTTCTGGCGACGTTTGCATCGCTTATTGCCCCCTTCGGTGGTTTTTTTGCAAGCGGTTTCAAGCGCGCTTTTAAAATTAAGGACTTTAGTGATTCCATTCCTGGCCACGGGGGCCTCACAGATAGATTTGATTGCCAGTATCTCATGTCGACATTTGCATATGTATATCACAATTCTTTTGTTAAAGAAAACTATTTATCGCCTGCACGGTTGTTGGGGGCAATATTTCTCTTGAGCGCAGAAGACAAATTGGCTTTGTATAAGAACTTCCAGGAACACCTTCGGGAGGGCAATCTCATTTGAAACCATCATATTCTGTATCCACCACAAAAAATCCATTCAGCTTTTGAGAGTGTTGTCTAGTGTTTTTTATCGTGTCTTTCTGAGGGTAAAAAGAAGTTACACTTTTTAAGAGATAGCTTTGGCACCATTTGGCCCGTTGGGTTTATTTATTTGGAACCGTGGGGGCGAACTTGGTGTGCGTTAGCATCTTGCCAACATTCTGAAAATAAAAAATAACAAAACACGACTGCAGTTTGAAGGGTTTTTTTATTGCTATCTACATATGTTTATCCATTAAGAGAGCCCCACCCCGCCCTTTTGGGAATCTCCAGTAAACAATTATGTTGTTTACAAGCGGTTAGAAAGCAGGCCCCTCAATCTTCGACTGATAATCAATACAAAGTCCAATCCGCTGTTTCCTAGTTCTTGTATTTCGCTTTGAAGCCCCTTTTCCGAAAATTTATCGATAAGAGGCAGAAGAAGAGTAGAGGAATCGCGCCTAATAGATTCCAAATCGGAAGGATCTACTGTGTCTTCAATAGCGCTCCACTGTTCACTTCTTTCAACTGGCCTTTTCAAAGACCCGGACTGCAATCCTCGCTCGTTCCGAAAAGAACTATTGGGGGTATAAAAATAATCAGATTTGTTCACTGGAACATACTCTTCAAGATAATATTGTAGATGTCCCCAAATAATGTAAAGGATATTTTCAATTGCAAATACCAGGTCTGCAATTTGCTTCTTTTTCATTTCTCCCAATCTGCTCAGATGGAGTCGAACTAAGTAGTCTTTACTAAACGACCCTAAGAAATTTTCATCACTACCCGAACGCTCGTTGATATACTGGAGACTAAAGGTAGCTAGGGTGTTTACCTCGTCATTCGACAATTCGTTCATATGTTCCACTTTGAATACAAGCTGTTTGTGGTCATCAATAGAAGCAAATAAGGATGTCATTGACACTTTTAGGTATTGCACAAAGACTGAGAGGTTCGGTGGGCTTCCTTTCGCTGTTACTGGCACCGAAGAAAAATTTGACCCACCAGGACCACCTTGGAAACCTGGATTTGATATGTTTGGGCCCAGCAAAACCACAGGCAGCCCAGCACGCTTCAAGTTTAACATGATTCGTCGACAGTAAGAAAGAAGATTGATGCATATTCTTTGAACACAAGCTTCTGCCGATTGTTTTTTGACCATATTTTCATCAGATTGTTCGTTGGATTCCTGCAAATACAGTCGAGCTTGCCACCTGTCTTTTTTAAAAAATTTTGACAGTAAGTTAAGCATCAGATGCTGAAACCTCGATGCACGTGCACCTAAAATATCTCTCAACAACTCTTCATGATTCGCCAAATTGTAAAATATCGCTGAAACCAATTCCAATTCTTTCAGTGACTGCTTTGTTAACAAAGCAGATCTGTCTTTTAGAATCGTAGCCAGAACATCAGCATGGTTATGGACAAATTCAATTACACGGCGAGCTAAATCTTGATGCTTTGCACCTAGTGATGTAGTCAAGCTAACAATCACCCTTAATACAGGAAGCATAAGCTGGTAGTAAACTTGCATTCGCGGGGTTGAAAGTTCATCGCTTTGTTCGCTAGTTTCGTCTTCTTCAGGCCGCCTGTCAATAAAATAACAGTCTGTCAGTCTTTGCAGCAATCCGTCATGCAAAAGAATTTTTGCGCCTTCCTTTGAGCGGGAAATCTTAATTAGAAAAGCCATTCGTGACTCATATATAAACAACGTTTTCAAAAACGATGGGTCGGGATTATTAGAAGTTAAAAGAGCATCTAACTCTTTGCTTTCAGCTGCAATGCTGCCAATGAAGTTGGACAGGAATCCCGCCCTCCGGATATAATGGAGCCAGTTACCCTGTCGATCAAAGTTCATAAGACCGTCTAATGTCCCAAATGACAATGCTCTCCAGATGTCTATTCCATTACATGCATCCCGGCAAAGTTCTTCAAGAAATTTCGACCCAAAGCTGTTCAGAATAGAAATATTACCATTCTCAAGAAAACGTCTAAGGGACGCCATCTCCGAAGAAGGTAGTGACTGATTAATCGAATCAACAACACCTAAGAAACCGTCTGGGCCCATTAAGTTTTCTTTTGATGGCCCATTTTCCTCACTGACATATTGACAGTAGTTTAGCAACGATCCATACAAATTTCCTCGAAGTGGCTGCGTAGTTCCGGGACGCAAAGCAGCTTTCAGTAGACCTTGTAAAATAGAGTGCAGCTGATCAACAGGCAATTTTCGTGCTTCCCCTTCATTACCCTTTACTGTCCAACCATATTGCCGCAACCTGGTCATAACAGCCAGTATCACACTCGTTACCTTTCCAGCAAATATCATATCCGTGCCTTCTGAGACCGCCTTGGGCAATAAGGCTTGAAGCAATTCGTAAAGAACATTTTCTCTGGCATTGCTGTCAATCAAGGCAAAACCTTCTTTCATTACAACTTCCACAATCTGTTGCCACGCACCAAAAAACATAAATCTTGCATGATACACATCTTGACAAACATTCCACTGAACCACTATGCCTAGAACACGGCGAATTTCCTCCTGAAATTTCGCCTGTGATGTTGGGTCTCTGCTCCCAATATGACCACAAAGGAATGAGTGCAATTTCTGGATATCGTAGAACAGAACGTTTGTTCTCTCACACCGCCATTGGCATTCACTTAGCAAATCCTTGGGCAATTCATCTAAACTCGGGGGCTGAAAATCTGTTCTACCTAAATCAACAGTGTCAAGCAGTTCCAAAACTTTGATTCTAGGCTGATCAAGTCCCTGGTGCTTGTTCTCCGGAGACAATGTTCGAAAATCCATAGACTTTCGTTCATCAAAGTCGCTATGGGCTTTCGTATACGTATCTACACCAAAAAGAAGGTCCAGCAATTTCTTTGAATTGACACGATGACCAGCCTGGACAGTAATGTGCAGTTCCAAAGCTATGGTTTTTAACAACCACCCTAAACAATTCACAATGCGAAAACTTTCTGGGTTATTGTTCGCTATCAAATTGCCAGAACATGGTAGATATTTCAAGTGCAGGTAGAAAAAATTGTGAGAATTGCGAAGAAATTTCATAACAGGCCCACTTGTTACAGGGCTTGCGCACAGCCTATAAATTATTTCATAACAAAACTCTGCAAGCCGAGGGCAATGGCTACAGATGTGTATGCCTTCTCCGGATGAAAGGGCGTGATTCATGAGCTCCAGAATCAAATCGAAACATTTCGATGACTCTCTACAGGACTTGTCTTCAAACACAGTTTCTCGTATAGGTCGTGTAACATCAAACCCAAGCAAGAAGTGAGCCAGATTTGGCGACGGGAGATTTAGCGTGGTAATAATAGTATCCATTATTGTTAGTCGAATTGCGGTGGCCTTTGAATCCTCGATATCTGTTGCACACGCCCTCATATTCACAGAATCGACATCAAATGATGCTTGAATATTATCTGCAGTTTCTGATTCGTCTACTTCAAGCTTCTCCAGAAACCTAGTCATTATATTTTCCTTGTCTTTAGATCCGTTTAGCAAAAGAGCAAGTTTCTTTTGTAATATTGGTGATACGCCAAGTCTGCACAATATTTTGGCCGCGCTAAAGCATATATCCTCACACCCATGGAAAGTTATGTACTTAAAAATAGACTCAATATGTGGGGTTTTCACAGTTCCAACATTAAGAGTAAAGAGTAATTCTTCAAGAAATGTGGCCGTCACACCCGCATTTGTCACTTTCACACATTCCATGAACTTGCCCTGCTTTTCCAATACCAGTTTAATCAGGTTGAGTGAAAGCAAAATACAATTTTTCATCCCAACGTACGCCTGTGTTCTTGAGGGGTTATTCCTGGCACTCTCTCCCTTTGCTTCAAGATCTTCCACGCCAATATCAACAATTCCAATCACTTTCTTCAAAACGGCTGAGGCATTTAAGAACTGCAACATCAGAATATACCCAGGTTTCTTTGCATCAAGATGCGAATCGCCTAGTACATCTATATGTGCGTCATAGAAATCTTCCGTTGCTGGGTGGTACCTTGAGAGAAGTTTGTACAAGACCTTCAATACGTACATTACACTTTCCCATTTCTCGGACTCGTTCACATACCCTCTCGAGTCAAACCGCAACAGCACATGTTTGATCATAAATTCAATATAAGGATGTATTCCTGGAATTCGGTGAGCGGCACCTAAGTTCGCCGGAGGTTCGACATTTGTTAGGACGTCCATTAGTCCCAAAAAAGCAATAAGTTCAGGGTACCTTTCATCCCCACTCTCAATGTCCTCAAGCTCGTGAACAATTCCTCCTTCCGAATTACTAAACCGAGTCCCAGACACTTGAGCGTGCGAAGATGTAGGAACGATTTGTGTCAACTCCAGAAACTCCCATATTTTGACTGCAATTTCAGGACTTTTTGCAAAACCGGAAAGGGCATTTAAAATCTCTCCCTTCAGAGAAGCAGGTACAGGGCACCCAAGTAGACCCATCAGTGATGCTGCCGGTCGCCATGAAGGGTTTTCAAAAATGATAACACGCGCATGCTCGTTTTCCCGTACGATCTTTCCCAAAAGCCTCAAGACAGCTTCCGCAATCGAAACATCACTCGGGCTTATCCCTTGAGCACTACTCTGCGAGAGAGTGACGTGATAATTATCAATTGTTGCAAAGAAGTGGTCCCAGGATATTACCGAGCAGCTACTGCCATACGATCCTTGAGCTTTCAAAAAATTAAACGCAAAATCAGCCCCTTCTGGACTACTAGCCATTGAATTAAGAACATCTAAATAGGCAACCATGTGGCTCGCAGAAGCAAAGTTATCGCTTGCAAATCTTAAGAATTTAAAGAGGTCCCGATCATTGCTATACTCCCAAAACTTGATACCACCCTCCCCACTATGCTTATACAATGCAGCGATAGCATTCAGCAATTCCTTGAAATAAAACCTACGAACATTTTTCTCTTCTTCATTTACATCGTTGAATCGGGAATTTGTTAAAATCGAAGTTTCAAGCTCTTCATCGTTCAATTTAAGCTCCTGAATTTTATGGGACATACCCTCTAAGAAGGCAGTCATCATTAAATCCAAAACTTCCACAAAAAGTTCCCTCAAATCAGGGGATAAGTCCATTGAATCTAGATCAAATACTTGAAACGCCAAAAATCGAAAAGCCCCCTGGCCTACAGCCTTATCTAAACGAGAATTAACGTGGTTTTCCTTTAGAATTGCGCTCTGACCATCGGGAACACGACACAAAAACAACGACCAAAACAAGAGGCACACGCTTTGCATTCCAGTGTTTTCACACTGAGCAGACACAAGCGAGTCGAACACTTCCATAAACTGAAAATCACTAAAAAGGGGATTAACATCAGGAGCGGAGTTGATGTCATCCGGAACATAGAGTCTGCAGGTCAAAGCTAGAAGACAGGACATTGCAATGGGTGAAAGAACTTGATCCTGTGGTGCTTGCGGAAGCTTTAAAACTAATTTTACTAAATTAGTGACATCATCTTTCTTGAATTCGATTTGATATGCCATATAAAAAAGCACATCGGCAAGACTCTTCTTTTCAAAATCCAAATGCGCCTTCTCCTCAGGCATTGCGGAAGCGTACGTTTCTTCCCAATCTGTAAGAATGCCCAACACTTTTCCCACCAGTCCTTCGCTGAACAATTTATCTGTATAATCTGTAATAAAAGTAAGGTAATCCTCAGGCAGCATTTCATTCATGCGTGACTTGATTAATTCCTCAAGACTAGCAATCAAAAACTTTCGCTCGCTGTGAAATAAATAAACTGCTGTTACAAATGGATCGGAAGTATATCTCGTCTGCTGCTCAATTCCAGCTTGCAAATATTCGGCAGCCAAAATTTCATTAATTTTAAGTACATCGCTGAGTTTCAATGCAGCCACGATAAAATCTGGAGACACTTTTCTGGTGATTCCCTTAATAACAACACTCCCTTGCTCGAGCTGCTTTCGACTCACAGCATTGGGCGCCTAAATGACATCAGTTATTCCAAATAAATCAAATAAAAATATTAGAAATCCCTAACTCTGTTTGCCCAGGGCATACAATAACCTCGAGCGAAGTAGCCAAGAGAGAAGATACACTTACAGGTTTGTCTAACAGGGATATGAAGCTCGGTTTATGTCGTATTAGTGCTCCAGAGAAAACATGATACAAGCTACGTCTCTTCGACTTTAGGCTCTTGCAGATTGTTCCAAACAGCCCTCTGAAGGAATCATCAGCTTGCACCATTTTCGGTATTTTGCTTTTGCTTTCGCTTGTCGATTTGTTCCCTTCCTGCTTCTTGTGTTGTAAGTTAGCAATCAGTGATAGTTTACCCTTCGTCTTCTACAATCCAATATTCGATTTGTGAAAAATGTAATTAAATTACACACACAAACAAACAAAATACAACAAATCACAAGCAGAACAAAAACCCGAATCCCCCCAAAAATGCAAATCAAATACAAAAAACAAAAACTAACAAACAAAACAGAACCAAAAAAAAAAAGGAACGAAATTACTTTTGAAACAAAAAAAACAACAGCAGAGCAGCAGATCAGTCGGAAAAAAAAAATCCGCCCATCCCATGTGCATTTATTTTCCAGGCTCCCTGTGATTTTGTATAGAGACCCCATAGTAGAAAAAGAAGGTGTTTTTCCATTCCATGATTTTTATTTTGTTTTCTTTTTTTGTTTTCTTTTGATTTTCGATTTCGCTGTTGTGTTAAAAAGGAAAGGGATTCTTTGTTATAAATATGAAAAAGACAGGCGGACAGGGTAAAGGCTTTAATGGGCATGGAAAGGGGATGAAAAAGGGAAGTGGGGTTGCTGTGAATGGATCACACCACGGAGCGAAAAAGGGATTGTTGATGCAAGGGGCGAATAAGAAGAAGGGTATCTCTGCTGTTGGGAATAAGAAGAAGGGTATCTCTGCTGTTGGGAATAAGAAGAAGGGGAATGGGAAGAAAACATTTAAAAAGGTGCATATGGAGAAGCAGTTGGCTTTGATTGATGCTAAATTCGTTCATGAACAAGTGGCGAAGCTGAAAGAAGAAAAGCCAAAGAAGGGGAATGAGGGGGAAAATAGTAAGAAGCTTCTTGCCAAAGGCGATTTGGAAAATGCCATCCTCGGGTTCTCTCAGCTGTAAATGTACTTTGTTCACTTTTGTATTTTATTTTTTAATCACCATACATCCGATTGGGCGAACATTCAATCGCACATATTGTTATTTTAGGGCTTTTAAACCTTAATCCCCACACTTTCCCACTCCCTTCCTCTTTCTGGAACTCACCCAACACCAGTTGAGGGGCAGGATCATTAGAAGAAAGGAAATCCCATCAGCAAGAGTGATATAGACGATAAGCGGCGAAAGCAAATGACGAAAAGGGATAATAAAACAGCTTCTTTTCGGCATTGTATTTGTATACTTGACGTATTTCTATTGTGTACGTTGTCCGCAATAAAGGGGGGGGATAGATTAGAATGGCAGGAACAGAAAGACAAAGAAATATTGATGAAGCTTTAAAGAGTATATGAATGAGAGTTTAAATAGCAAAAAAGAAACAGGCTGTTTTCTGTATAATGGCAGTTTGAGAGAAAACTAAATCAAAATGCGGGACTTCCACGTAACGGTCAGAGCACTTTGTCCGTCTAGTATTTCATTAATCCAAACAAGCGGACCTGGTGCATCTGCGGTAACTTCGCGATTAAGACCAGAAGCAGCGTTATTAGATTAATTGCAAAGTAAACGGGATTCTGTTCACTGTAATGGATCCCAATGTAAAATCTACATTCAAAAAACAAAACAAAGCGCATACAATGATTAGTTACTGGCAGTTTTTCATTTGTTTGTCTTGCTCATACGAGTCATCTTACAGTAAAATAGGTACAATAGTAAAGAACTTCTTTGTACTCGTATATTGCTCCCCTCCATCGATCTGCTCCCAAGCAGTCTGAAATTGGTATCTTCCTTGTGCCTCATCAAATGGCGTTCCTTTGACGAAATGTAAAACAATCATAGTAATCTAAAGCGAAAAGCAAAAACGATTGTTAATAAGCCCAAGCCAATACAGTAGGTCTTACGAGTCTCTATTTACTTACAGTGTTATGAAGAACAATTGTCAGCGTCCATGCTCCACCTGAAGTGATTCCGGGAACTACTCCCAGTAACCATCTAGCAATAGCGATCAAAACGATATATGCCAGCCAAATCCCTTTAGAGCCAAACCAAATAGAATTCCTATTTGGATAATCCGAATCTTGTCTCTTCATTGTTCACAAATAAAGCTATCTTCTCAACTAAACAAACAAAACCCCAACTAAATCCCCCTTAACTGACGGAAAAAAAAAAAAAGCACAAAGACACAAATACAAAACAAAAAAATAACAAACTC
>PDIM01010389.1:85070-95958 GCA_002811675.1 Ichthyosporea sp. XGB-2017a
GATGGGGGTTTTATCCAATCAGAAGGCTGCATTTATCATATATCCTCGAAAAAATTGACCGTCAAAAAGGGCCTGAGCTGATGAGAGAAAAACGCTACGCTGCACTTCGCTCAATAACCAGCGTCCAGCTGGGCATAAAGTTCGAGGAATAAAGTTTATGGGAAAAGAATCGAGCTATTTGAACAAGAAAGGGATTCCCCCTTTCCTTATAAACCCAAGTTGATGGCCGGCAGAGAAGCTGATTTGACAAGCGGAGTAACTGATAGTCTCACACTGCACCAAATAACAGCCCATAAACCAATTAGAAGCAACCAATGGCAACGTATAGTTGGAAACCAAAAAGAAAAGGGGGGGGGGGGTAAAAGGGTGGTGGAGAGGGGGACTGGTTTCTTGTTGATAACGTCAGTAGATAACAACTGGCACATGCATAAGTTATGAGCACTTTTGTGATGGAAAAATTACCAAACCTAGACAGACCAAGGACAGACAGAGGGTTGATAATTAGTACAAGGATGGCTCTCTGTCAGTCAGCTGACTGTGTGTTGAGGAGTACAGGTGTGCAGTATGAGACTTGCTATACTGGAGGATAGATAGGTAGAGGAGTTAAGGACAACTAGAAGACTGGATTTGGTAGTGGATTATTTGTTGTTGTTTATTTGTTATTGTGTTGATTAAGTGATGTTGAAGGGAGTGGTTTTATTTTGTGCCACGTTTTGTGTTGTGTTGGCTCTGTGTAAAGCAGATACTTGCAATCCTGCGACATGTGCTAATGGAGCATGTAATGCTCAGGGGACACTGTGTAGTTGTGCTACGGGATACTTCAATAAGGTGTCGTCAATTGGGGAAAGTACCTGCGTGGGGTATTGTGAGTCCGACCAGGCAGCGGCATTTACAGATTTGTGTGGTGGCGCCGCTGCGGGAACATGCCAAAATGACTTTACCGCAGTACCTTATTACTACACTTGTAGTTGTAATGCAGGCTACAAGTTGCAAACTGTGTACAATCCTACATGCGTGGCGATTGATTATTGCGCAGGTAGCCCATGTGGTACAGGAGGAACCTGTACTATTGATCTTACGAGCCCAACGGATTATACCTGTGCGTGTAGCGCTGGGTACTCTAATATTGATGGCCTTAACTACAATGCATGTGAGGACTACTGCAAGGCCAATCCTGACGTATGTGGAGGCACTGGTGTCGGAACTTGTCAGTTTAATAGTGCAAAGGCTCCGTACTATAGTTGTAGCTGTGCTGCTGGATATGTACTGTTAAACGGGACTTGCGTTACTGATACCTGTGGACAGACAGCGGATAAGTGTGGGACAGCAGCTGCTGGCACATGCTCCAATACAGCTGCTGCCCCTGGATATGAGTGCACATGTAATGCAGGGTATGGAAACATCGATAGTACAGTTACGGGTCAGTGTGTTGATTATTGTTCTGTCACTGCCAATGCCAATGTTTGTGGGGCTTCTGATGCAGGCGTCTGCAGCTTCAATGCAACCAGTCCATATTATCATGATTGCAAATGCTTTAACGGGTATGTTAACAAAGTCGCTGGAAACACGAGCAGTATTTGCCAGAAAGCCACTTACTGTCAAATGAACCCATCGGTGTGTGGAGACAGCGCTTACTCGACATGTGAATCAACTGACGATTCTAGCTACACTTGCTCGTGCAAAGAAAACTTGGGGTACTTCAATGAAGGAGGTGTTGCAACAGGAAAATGCGTGAACTACTGTCAGGCAAACCCAACTGCTTGTGGGAAAACGTCGGACTATGGAACATGTTCGTTTACTTCTGGTGCAACTTCTCCACCCTTCTTTACCTGTCAGTGTAAAAGTCCGTATGTTCCTTCTGTTTCTGGAAACATCAGTAGTCCATGCGTCTCTGTCGCGGATGCCTGTAGCCTTTTGAATTGTCCTGCGCACTCAACATGTCCAGGAAGTAATGGAAATGTGAATTGTACCTGTGATAATGGATATAGCCCTGTAACTTCTTCTGGAGCGGTGACCTCTTGTGTGAACAAATGTGACAACTTTGCATGCACTGCTCCAAACACTGTTTGCAGTACCGAAAATGCATCGTACGAAGCGGAATGCGTGTGCGTTAGCGGCTATGTTAAGGGAGACAATGGATGTGTTTTGCCCTCTGGCGGAAGTGGCGGAGGAAATAGTAATCTTGGACTTATAATCGGTCTGTCTGTTGGATTAGGAGGATTAGCGATTGTAGCCGCCTTTGGAACATGGTGGTTTTGTTATGACAGGAAGAAGAAAATTGCGGCAGAAGAAGCTAAGGTTAACCAGGCAATGGAAGAAGCTACCTTCTATGTTGGAGGCGCCGATGCGAGCAAACAACAATTGCCCACTGGGCGTGAGGTGTCTGCTGTGCCTTCTATGCCGGCCATGGCCCCTTCCCCACCCATGTCAGCCCACAATAGTGTCAACTCTGGAGCACCGGGCTCTGCAAATATTCCTGCGACTCCCAACCGTGCTGGCCTTCAATTTTCCACTGCGCAGCTCCTTGACGACGATGATGCAGTGTACGACGAACCCACAAACAGATCCTAAGTTGCTCTTTTGATTGAGCGAAGCGCAGCGTAGCGTTTTTCTCTCATCAGCTCAGGCCCTTTTGACGGTCAATTTTTTCGAGGATATATGATAAATGCAGCCTTCTGATTGGATAAAACCCCCATCCCCCAAAATTATGCTTCTCAGAACTGAATCCCTTACACAAGCTTCGCTCGTCCACACTTGCTGTGCAGACTATTTTAACTGACTTACCCGTGAGAAACTCTAACAACCTCACTATTTACCAACCATACTTTTCAAGAACCACATCCCAATTCTGCGACGCTTTTTTTTTTGTACTTTAAAAGAAAAGAATTACATAACAATAAAGGTGTATTTATATTTAGTAGATTCAAAGAGAAGCATGAACAGAGTCTTGAGATTTGTATGAAAATGTACCGGAAACCATGGCCCAGTTTTAGGCCCCCCAGAGGCCATAATGCGACTATACCACGGACCCTAAGCTACCCCGTGGCAAAATATAGTACTCTCGGGTGGAGAAAAGGGGAACAAAACACAGCTGGGCCGGGCCTTGAACTTTTTTTGGCACATTTATAATTAGAGTTGAGTTGAGACAAGCACCTCGGACAAAGAGACAAGTAGGCACAGGCACAGCTGCTGCTTCTAATTCTTCTTCCAGTTTCTCTCTGCTGAGTGCTGATGATAATTTCTTCGTATCACATATTTTGTTTTTACTTTAGTGGAGACTTGTTTTTTGTTTTTTTGTTTTTATTTTTTTTCTTTTTTTGCGTTTGTGTTTTTGTTTTCCGGTTGAGATTTTCGTCTTTTCCACGTGGATTTTGAAAGTGAATCTTATAAAGAAGAATAATGGCAAGGTTGAGTATTTTGTCTGCGGTGTTCTTTCTGGCCCTGTGTGGAAATCTATGTGTTTCTCGTGTCCAGGCCGACTCATGCGATCCCCAGTGTACAGAACCTAGTGGAAAATGCGACCCTGGCGGCTGGTTTAGTAGCCCCAAATGTGTGTGCAATACAAACTATAAGCTGGACAGTACCAGCAAGTTCTGTGTGGGTAAGTTTTTGCAGTCGCAAATAATCTTCGAAAATAGAGAGAGAATCGAGTGCTCGATTTCGTTTAGAAGACTATTCCGTTTGCTGTTGAGGAATTATTATATTCTTTTAGTTTTTGTATCTGTATTCACCTCAATGTTTCACTTTTCTGTTTGAATTATCTTATAGCTGATTGCACTGTTTGCGGGGACGCTGCTACTTATACATGCACCGAAACAAATATTCCTCTGAATTGCGCATGTAATGCGGGTTATTCTAACTCCGTGGCGGGTGATACGACAAGCCCCTGTGTTCAGTTCTGTAAAGTTTCTACCAATGCAGGACTGTGTGGTGAAGGTGGTGAGTGCCTGCCCTCCGATCTTGCACCGTATTATACGTGCTTGTGTTCGCCTCCGTATACCCATGTAAACCCCACCGATCCGTGTACGAATTCGACTACCGTTACATGTGCAGATAACCCGAACTGTGGCTTAAGTCCTCCTAACCAATGTGCAGAGGATATGACAAGCACTACTAATAACAAATACAAATGCGTCTGCGCTACAGGGTACGAAAACACTATCCCAAGTGACCCATCGAGCCCGTGCAACGCTACGGCGGTGGACCCGTGTGCGGACACAACTATCTGCGGCGACCAAGGACAATGTACAGTCATGGGCACGTCTTATACATGCACCTGTACAACAGGGTATGCCAATCTTGATGCAAATAATGCAACATCTCCTTGTGTCAAAGACCTGTGCAATGTTGAACCCAAAGCAGATTGTGGAACAGGTACCTGTTCTCTCGCGCTTCCAAGTGCCACAAATACCCTTGGATATATTTGCACGTGTACGCCCCCAGATACTTGGGAGAACCCAAGCGACCATTCATCTAAATGCCAGTCGACAGCGGACCCATGTAAAAATGTTGACTGTGGCGAAGGAGGAAAATGCTCTACTTCTCCGACTGATATTGGAACATTTTCGGGAACGTATGTGTGCAAATGCAACGCTACCTATGTCCATTCTGGAACCGATCCAAGCACCCCGTGCAAGAAAGGTAAAGTATCTTTACGGATTTGCATTGTTTTGGATACACTATTGACTTTTTATTGTTTGTTATGGTTGAGTAGAGGAAGCCTATTGTGCCGCACACGCTGCGAATTGTCCAGACCATTCAGAATGTTCGGATACTTTACAGAAATGTGTCTGCATCACAGGATACAAAGAAGAAAACGGACTTTGCGTAGGTAGGTCAACTGATCCTTAATTTTTGCCTGTGAGAAATTTTAAATAATTTGATTACTTACTTACTGCTCATTCACTGCTTATTGTGATTTTAGAATTGTGCACATCAACTACTTGTCAAAGTTATCCCCACACCACTTGCAAAGTTGATAGTTCTAATGCGGTAAAATGTGAATGCGAGTCTGGGTACGTAGGAACAGGAAATAACGATTGTACTAAAGATGATGGCCCCTCCCCGAGCACTGGGGGTGGTGGGGATGATAACACTGGCCTTATCATAGGGTTGGTCGTGGGACTTGGGGCCTTGGCACTCATTGTTGCGGGAGGACTGTGGTGGTTCTTTAGAAATAAGAAAAAGAAGGCTAGCCTTGAAGAAGATAGAGTCAATAGAGCAATGGAAGAAGCAGCTTTCCATATTGGAACATCCAAAGCTGCTGGTTCTGGGCATGGCTACACTGCATCACAGTCGGCTTCAGTACCCGCTTCAGCTCGCTCAAGTGGCAACTTCTCCAGAACAACGGCTCCAAATAGAGCTGCGCTGCAGAAATCAACAGAACAACTTTTGGATGATGAAGACGCTGTGTACGACGAACCCGGAATCAATCGTCATGCATGATATTGATTTCCTTCATTCTATGTTGTGCCAGTAAGCCCCTTCTCAGGGGCCAAAGAAGGCAACAAGGACGCCACACCACAACCCAACTTGAAAAAGAGTTCTCCAGTTGTAATAAAAAAAATACGATTTATCCGGCCTAGGCCACGCTTTAAATTTTTGAAAAATAAACACGTTCAAGGTACCGAGAAGGAGGCCCAGCTGGACGCCGTTTTCTTTTTTTTAGGGAATCACACGGACAGAATTTGTTTGCTTTTGCTTTTTCCTTGGATTAGTTTGGTGTTCAGGCTTCTGTGAGAGTAATTGAAGGGAATCTGATTTGTTGGATATCTATTTGATTCATTTTTGGTAACCAGCAGTATTTGTGTAATGTCAGCTGTGACATCTGTCCTCTTAACACTGAACAATGTCCCGTTGCCGAGATCTCAACTGGAGAATACTCCATCCATGCAAGACAAGCTTGCAGTGGACATTGAGACTGACTGCCGCATAGTTGCTTGTGAGATGATACATGATATTGGGAAAGTGCTGGGACTGAATCAGATATGCGTTTCCACGGCGCAACTTCTTCTTCAAAGGTACTATTATCGGAAATCGTTGTTGCGCTTTGATTTTAAATATACTGCCATGGCTTGCTTATTTTTGGCCTCTAAAATTGAAGAGTCGCCAAAGCGATTGAGGGATTTAATAGCAGCGTTTCGTAATTTGATTTTCGAAAAGGCAGGAATGGCAAATGTAATGCTGGATAGCTTTACCGATTCCTACTTTGAAATACGTAATCATATTATCAAAAGTGAGAGAAGAGTGTTAAAGGAATTGGGGTTTTGTGTACATATGGAACATCCTCACAAGCTCATAGTTAACTATTTGAAGATTCTTGAGCTGGCTGATAATGTGACAGTGGTGCAGAGGGCTTGGAATTTTATGAATGACAGCTTTCTGACAAATGTTTTTTGCATTTACAAACCCGAGGTAATTGCGACTGCTACTATTTATCTGACTGTTCGAGAACTGAAATGTCCTTTACCAAAGCTGCCCTGGTGGGAATTGTTTGAAGTCACGTTGGAAGAAGTTGAAGCGACCTGTAGAATTATTCTTTCTCTTTACGTAAGAAACATTACCCCGTTCATGGAATTGGAAGACAAGATTGAAAAGCTATTTATTGGGGAGAGGGCTCCAACTGCTCGAGCTGTCATTGAAGAAGGGAATAAGAAGGGGGAATGTAGTGGGGCAAGTCTTGTTGCAAGTAGTGCCATTGATAGTGGTCAGGGAATGGCTTCTGCTGTAGCAAGTGCAAAAAAGGCGGCACAAGAGGCTGCGGAACGACTCCGAAACCGCATAGAGGGCAATGCAACTGCTCCGCAGAAGTATGAAAAGAAAATCAGGGAAAGGTATGATGATGAAGACGAGCGAGGCACGACTTCAAGACCAGAAAGGGGTACAAGACGGAGAGACAGCCCCCATCGAAGGTTTAGAGATGAGCGTAGACGGAGTCGTAGTCGAGAGAGGGACTACGGACGGTATGAGCGACGGGCGTATGCAGATGACTTCAGGGAAAGGGACGGACGTAATCGCAATAGATCTTCTGAAAGACGAGGAAGACGAAGTCCATCTCGGGAGAGACATGACACTAAAAGGTATAGGAAAAGCGAATATAACGATTATAGCGACAGAAGGCATTGCCGAGATTATCGGAAGGGGGAGGGTGAAAGGTCTCGCTCAGAGTACAGGAGGCGCTGAAAAGAGGCACCGAAGCGTAGCTAGTGGCCTACCAAATGGCCTGGACCATAAAGGAGGTGCCTTTTATTAGAAAGTCGAAAGTGTGAGAATGATGGAATAGTGTGCTGGTAGTGGTTTGGTAAAAGTCCCCCCCCCCCCCTCTTTCCCTCTCTGATCCCTGAATCCCTAAAGCGTGGCTGCCTATGGTTTCAACCCGTGTTCCCTCATTCGTCTGGTTAGTTCTTCAACCCGACGCTCTTTCAAATTAACGAGCTGCTCGAGTTTTTTTACTTTCGCATCGAGAATATCAACAGTTTCCCCCAAGTCCTGTATGAGTTGATCTTTTTCAACATAACTAAGAGTAGCTCGTGGCTGAGATTGATCACCCCCCCCGCTAACAATATTGTTATTATAGCCAGTAGGAGGTCCTTGCTGTTGATACGGCGTCTCTCTCTGCTGGCTAAACGACTGTTGCTTTTGCATAGCCATTGCACTTCTTTTTTCTTGGTTGTGAGCGGTTGCAAAAGCTGACATCCCTTGCGGCTGGGGATGGTGACTTTGCTTGGAAGGGGGGCAGGAAATATAGGACTGAGAACAGGACATATCTTCTAGGTCCGACTCTGCCGCGCTGTTCGGCTTCCCGTCCTTGTGATTTACCGCCCGCAAATATTGATATGGCTGCACTCTTTCATTCCCATCCTTTTTGTACTTCTCATATGCTTGCTCCTCCAGTACTTTGTCAATTTTAATATGAAGATTATTTAGTACAATTTCTATGGCACCGGGAGTGGCAGAAACAATGTGCTTAATAAAGTCGTCAGATACAGTAAAGCCTAATTTTCGGAGAACTTTATGATTTAGTGTCTGCCAGTTACTATATTTCTGACTGGTCGAGCATGCAGAGGGGTAATTGTGAAGATCCACCATTCTGGGCATAAAATGATGTACTATTTCAGCCACAAGAACCGCATCTGCAAAATCCCTACCTATATTTTTCTTTTTTCGTGATAGAGGGACTTCGTCAATCCAAGTATAGAGCCTTTGAAGGTCCTCCTCGGGTAATTCTGGATATCCTTCAGGATCCATCACGTCATTGAAAGTTCCCATTACGAAAAACACGCACAAGATACTGCAAAGGACGAAAAAAAGAACAAGAAATCCAGAATCCAAAGGGAAACAAAGTCAAAATTTCAAATCCAAACAAAAAAAGCACAATCAAAACTTAAAGACAAAATGATCTGAACACATTTTTTAAAAAAAAAGAAACATGAAGGAAATATAAAAAAAATATAATAAAGAGGAAAGGAATTTTTTTTTATGTACAATTTTCTATGAAATTTTTTTATAGTGAAAGCATTGCCCCCCAAAAGGAAATTTATTTCTTTTTTCCAAAAAAAAAAGTAATTTGTAATTTCCGACTTCTTTTCATTTTTGTTGACTTTTTTTTTCAGTTGCGAAACAACCAATATAGAAAACAAAACAACGTTTAAGCTGGCGATGCCTTAATCTGATCTTAGATTTCTGTAAATGTAGTTCACAAATGTGAATGAACTGTAGAAGCCCACAGTACCCAGCATGAAGAACAGAATGTAGCAAGTTACAAATGTGTACCCAAAATATTGCATTGTTTGCATTACCCCAGACATATTGGATCGTACATAGAAATAAAACACAGCGTAAAAGAACACAAATACTCCAGTAAACCTTTTGGTTTATAAGGGGTGTTAAAGAGCAGTTGATAAATACCAAAAGTTAATAAAACGAACACGGAGCCAACAAGACACTAGTTGCTTTTTCCAAAAACAATGCTACACTTACCCAACATTAAACATTGAGCGCCACCACCAACAATGATCTTCAAGGGAAAGCTGGTTATAGGTCAACGCAACCGCGATGGAAGCAGTTGCCAGCAAGCATATGAGAAATACAATTGCCAGAATTCCATACAACGTGTAAGCTTCCTGGCCCCACAACGCCGAATGAATATAATATAGTTCAATTGAAATCGAGCAGAATGGAAGAAATCCCCCAATAATCATTTCCACAGTCGCAGAACGCCAGAATGGAATATAAGGAATCTCCCGAGGAATATTTTTTGTTCTGCAAGGGGGATCAAATGGGGTGGCTCTATTTTTCCCAATAATACCACCCACAACGTTCAAAGGAAATCCCACACCAATCCACAACACGAGAAGAATTATAACTGTCGTGTAAGGAAGAGCCTGAGTGCTCTGATAAGCCCATGCTACAGAATTCATCACTGACCAAACTAAGAAAAATGGCCCTGCAAAAGTAATTGCAGTCAACACTAAATTCCATGTCCAGCGTTCCCCACCAAGTTTCCTGTACCAGTATCCACTTACATAACCTGCAACAAAGGACGTAATGGCATAAAGTACAACTGCTGCGGAATTGATTGAATCGTGTCGGTAGGTATTGAAAACGTTAGACAGCGCTAGTACCAAGATTGTCACACCCATTGCAAGAAACTGCGTTCCAACCCCAAGGAACGCACAAAACACGCTTGAATAGGGTGGTATGCGGAAAACATCACCCGCCACCAATTTCCATCCATAGACATCATTAAAATCATCAAGATCATCTGCTGCACGAGAGTACCTATTGAAATCCTTTTTGAGCACATTTGTTAGAATGGTCATTACAAAACCAATCAAAAACGCCACCAGGAGGCATGAGTTCATGATGGAAAGCCAATGAACTTCCAATTTCTGAGGGAAGAACTTAGGGGAGATTGCCCGTTGAGTGGTTTCCGTTGGTACCCACTTGACAGAATACGTGAATTCTAACACCTGCCCTGCATGTTCCAGAACAACCGGGTCACGCTCATTCACCAAGAGTGTCGCATTAACAATACGATCCTTATTGTACTGAATAATAAACGAATAGTGTGTCCAGAGCTGGCAGTTGTACGAAAGACCATCGGTGCTATGAAAATACCCCAAAAAGTTGCGCAATGGATAATCATCGTCAATGACAAGCTCAAAGTAGTAGAGTTTCTCTACCGAATACTTGAGCTTATCCAGAACCTCTTGTGTAAGGGATACCTTACAGACTTTTTCTGATTCGATATCTTGCATATAGTTCATTGTATACAATGAGTGCGCCATTCGATCACCCTTCAACACTTGAGCAAGGTTCTCACCACGACGTTTAATATGATCAGGCCTACAAGTAGGCAAAGAATAGAAATCATAAGTCTCTGAGGGATTCCAATAAGGGCCAATCTTGTTCACATAAACAATGACTTCGTCGCCCTTTTTATAACTATACCCTTTCCCCTCTGCATAATCCGGCATAAGGAGAATGATCATCACCATAATTACCGCAGCCACAGAACATGCCCAGGCTATACCACATCCCCCTCCAGCCCGCCGATTCCGGCCTGGTCCCCGACGACTGACAAACACAACCATCGTTCAAGAAATCAGGGGGTGTTGCTATTCCGCTGTTTTACACTTGCTGGTGGCCTCTAAAGAAGATAAATAAATCACATATACAAGACCACGCTATTTATAAAATCCAGAATCCCTGGGAATCCACCCATTCTGACAAAACAGCACAAAACTTCAAAGAAGAGAAGAGAGATAAAAAGGGAGCATAAAGAACAGAAAAGCCAAGCAAAAAAGTAATAATTATAAATGAAAACAATAAAATAAAATAAAAGGGACAGCTCACAGCGAGCCACTCAAAAAAATCGGAACAAGAA
>PDIM01010390.1:5706-21339 GCA_002811675.1 Ichthyosporea sp. XGB-2017a
AAAAAAAAAAAAAAAAAAAAAAAAAAAATTTTTTTTTTTTTTTTTTTGGCGGGAAAATATTTTGGGTCTGTGGAGTGTGGGGTATACAATGAGTATAAGGAGATATTTGCCTTTAGTTCTATCTTTTAGCTTGGGTTTATGTCTAGTCTTGTTTCTGTTTCTGTTTCTGTTTGTATTGTTTGAAGAAAGTGAAAAGAGGCCCTTCAGTTCAGTGGCATGTTGAAGTTGAAGACCTTTTGCTTCAGTGATGGATCCATGTAGTCGACAGTGTATTGCTTTGTCCTCTCATCCAACTTATGTCTGGGGAGTTTCTTTCTCGGTTTGCCTTACATTGGCCACATAAGAAACGAATGCAGGCTCTTTATTAGGAAAGGCGACGATTAAGGAGACCTTATTACCAACCAAAATGAGGGTCATTATTAGTAAGTTGTGTTTGACTATTTGAAGCTGTGAAATTGAGCCTCCTATTCATAAAAGGATTGAAAATCGATATACTGCGGTGTGTGTAAGAAAGTGAGAGAATTGTATGGAATATTGAAGACTAAATAGCCAACTAGACTTCCTGCTTTGTAAATGAGGAAGCAAATTGCTACAAAAAATTGCAATGACCTAAAGGTCGGCTCGCTCGCCATTTTCTTCTTTAGGGCTATAGATAGTAGTTCAAATTCCAGGAGCCAATCAGAGGACGCCCTAAAAGTGTATTTAAATTGTCGATCAGTAAGGAGGAATCGCTCGCAAGCTCGCTCGATTATCACGCTTGTTGATTTAGGAAATCAAGTAAAGCGAAGAGAAAGATTAAAAAATGAGATTAGTTACCATTGTTGCGTTGATTGCCTTGTGTGGGTGTCTTATGGTCCTCCTCCCTCTCTCTGTCCAAGGAGCATCCAGGAAGAATGCGCATATTAGAATCGCAATGAGAGCTTGGCCCATCATCGGTAAAATTTGCTATCTCAATTCTCAAATGAAAGAGGTGTGTCCACACTTTATTGAAAAAGGAACCACCAAAATTGAGTTGGTGACCGCCAATAAGGATGAGGAGGGCATGATCTTGCTTAGGAAAGATTCTCCCTCGGCTCATGACAAGGAATACACCATGATTGGATTCAAGTACATCCGTACAATGTCTAAAGACTATGTCCAATATAAGATTCTGCATTCCATGGGCAACACTGTCTTGTATCCGAAAATAACTTCAAAAGGGTGTACAGGAATTTATCAAGAAGGAGAAGAAAACAAATCCTGTGATGTTGACAGTTTGATGACCTTCAATTATTCGTGATGAACTTTCTTTTTGTAGCGATAGGGGATTTCGCCTTTATTCAAATGCTGAAGTTATAATAAAACAATGTCCATGGAACGCGATGGAAAGTAGCAGGTGCTTATTTTTGACTGTCTTGGGGGCGAGAGGGCTTTGTAGATTCTGCCAAAGTGTAATCCATGCATTGCGCTTTAATAAAGTATGGAAGGGGAAAGTGGAGGTGGATTCTTGGACCAGAGGGTAGGTAAGATGGCGTGTCTTTTGTTATCAAGACTGCTACGAGAGCCAGCTACATTGCATTATTACTCTACTAAGACCAAAGCCTCGAGTTTTCGGAGTGTCCAGGGATGTTACTTTCCTTTAAGACAGACTTTTTATAATGCATATTCGAATAAAAAAGGAGTCTTGCTTCCGTCTTCTAGTAGAACAGTGTTCATGTACACTCTGAATGACATGCTGAAAGAAGTGCCAGTTGAGAGTGAGCAAAAGATTTTGGTTAGATATACAACTGGAAGTGTTTATTTTTTTCGGGGTTTAAATACCGTTTTTATGAACGCACTTTTTCTTGTTGCCACCAAATGTACAGGGGTTTCCAGATGAGGTGTTTCCACAGTCCCAATTGTGGCCACAGCTGCCATCACAGGCAGGAGCAGTGCCATCAACATAGAAAGGCGCAACGCTGGATGACCATTCACAGAACTCTTTGGAGCCCGCCTGAGGGAAACTCTCCATCAACTTGGTGCTGATGTCTGAAGGGCATTGGCGACCAAAGGCGCTGCCACTGGACTGTCCATCAGCCATGGGAACCTTATTGGATATCTGGGCATAGAAGCGGGGATCGCCACCATCACTAGAACACTTTGCCATATCCAGAACTATCACATTGTCATTCTTCTGTACCGCAGCTTGCACATCATCCATTGTGTAGCAAGACATCACAGATTCTCCATTCAAGCAGTCTGCTCTCATAACGATATAAGACTTTCCGCTACTTGACTCAACACCATAGTTCATATGTCCATAAGCAATAACTTTAGAATCATGATCATAGTACTCATTGTTTACACCATCCATTCCATAAGACACCTCAATGGATTTGGGAGTGCCCCAGTAAGCCTTGTTATCGGCGCCAAAAAAGTTAACCCGAGAAAAAGTAATTGGCTCAAGGTTGCAAATAAGGGTGGTGTATTGGTTGGAATACTCGTTTGCCTGAGTCTGATAGCCAGTCAAGATGGAAGGATCGGCAGCAATCTCTGCAATACCATCATACGAATTTCCCAAAGCGAGCAAATTACTCAAAGTGCTAGACACAGTTGAATAAAATGCATTCATGTTCTTTTCTTCAGTTTTGGCATCATAAAGGAAAGCAAGAGCCAGACACTTGTTGATATCGGCAGCACACGAGTTGGCATCATTGGCGGTGGTTGTCAGCTGCATCACAATATTCCAATAATCTGTCACTTCGGTGGACAAAATGGTGTTTTCACTAAGCACATCAACGGCAGAGGAATTGGTAATGGCATTAAGGACACTGGGGACAGACAAGAAATTGCTGAGAGTAGCACTTACAATGGAGCCAGAGGTGCAGTGCTCAGCGACATATTGCTTGTACTGATAAATAGAGGTTGGAGTAGTTGGGTTAACATCGGAAGGAGGAGCGACTCCCACCACAGTGGCCTGTCCAGAAGTGGTCGAGTAAATTGATGAACTATTGACAGCCTTCTCATAGCTCTGAGAACCCTCAGCAGAGAACACTCCGTTACTGTAACTCTCCTGCAATTCCAAATTCAAATCAGTCATATCAGACTCTGAATATGTCTCCAAAGAGACAAAAGCGTACACGTTGCATCCAGTAGTGTAAGAGGAGATGAAATATCTGCCCCACCTATCAACAAAGGCCTGTGCATCCTCATTGAGGAGCTTAATGGCCGAGGCTGTAAGCTGGATAGAGGAGAGATTCAATTCTGTCTCCTTGACGGTTTGCTGGAAAGCCAGAGTATAGTGGGTACTTGTGGTGCTGGTGGTGATTTCATCAAGATAAGAAGCTTGTGCAGATACAGTCGCTCCATATCCACTTCCAGTGACTGATACCGACGCACTTTGACTGGATTGCTTATCCTGTTCTTTGTAAATAATAGACATCTTCTCAAAGCTTTGGCTTTTCTCGACATCAACAGGGTTGATGGTGGCTGTATCAAAGGCGGTGCCAAGAAGTCCAGGGGACACACCAAGGATATTCAACAGACCATAACCAAGATTCATTGGGGACACAGGGAAGCCATTGGCATCAACGGCAAAGCGATAAGTGGCAGTGCCGGCCTGTGGCACGGCACTTGGTCCATTCATCTCACCGTTGACAGTTTCCTGCTTTGCAGCAGTGGGGAGGGGAGAGGCATGGGAACACAGAGCTGCCCCGAAGAAGATGACTACCGATAGTGTAACACAGATTGTTCTCATCATTTTGGTTGATTAAATTCAAAATAAATCCTTCTTACTAATTGATTTATGTTTCTTATTTTAAGGGATCTTAAACTTTTTGATTTAGTTATTCCGACTAATTTTCTTTCTTCTTTTTTTTTTGTTTGTTTTCTTGTAGAATAAACTCTGCACAGCATGATGAGGGAACGTCTTATATACCTGAGTCGAAGCTGAAGCACCGCAGAACAAAAGTAACACAAAAAAATTGAAGGCAAACAGTTTTGTGAGACAGAAACAATCAAAATAGAATTTCACCCAACTTCTCACAACTCGATGAGAAATTGTTCCATATTTTTAAAAGCCACAGAAGCTTCGTTACCAAATATGGATATGTAGGGCCATTTCCTTCCTCTGTGATTGGCTAAAGAGATGGGTATTTGCAAAGATGACGTTTAAATGAAACAAAAGGAGGAGTCATTGCCCATTGGAGGGAAGGGGGATGAGGGGACGGAGGGGAGGCACTTTGATGTGTTTCGAGATGGAGAATGTGCGCCACACGACCAATTCTTTGATGAGATATTCGATTTCAATGAATTTTCCAAAGGTCGATCAATATTCGAATGGGTTCAGTGCTTTGCAACAGATGGAAGAAATGTTTCAATTCTATTTTTTGATTTTTGTATACGTAAAACGAAGCATCAGCTGTTATTTCACAGAGAGGATAATTAAGAGAAAGATGGAGAGGCCTTAGTACCCACTTTTTTGCCTTAATAGGAAATAGTTATTCTGTTGTTCGTTTGTTGACTCTCCATCAGGAATTTTACCATGAGAATGTTCTATCAACAATCAACAACCCATCTTTCCCATTTGAGGAAAAAGTTTTTTCTTAAAATCCCACATGGGGGAAGATGTAAAACCAGAGAGGAAAACCACAATTACTAGTGAATGGGCAATTTGGTACAGGAAAGAAAGATGAGGTTTCTGCTTTTGGCTATTGTTATTGCAATAAGAGGAAGATTTCTCCCAGTGTGGAGGCCAGCATGAAGACAGAAGATTTTTTTTGCTTTTTTTTTTTTAATATCCACAGTTATGGATTCGTTTATTCCCTTGTACCAATTACATAACTATTATTTCTCTCCTACCTGCAAGGTATAGATTCGGCTCTGTTCTTTATCAGGACGTGAGCGCCTTCGTCCTCGTCATCACGGACCTTCGAACTCAGCGGCTCGGTAGCACTTCAAAAATGCCCAGTCGGTAATAGCGGCTACCTTTTCACCAGGAGACTGCTCCCTGGTGCACCATTCCGAGTTGGTGCCGAACTCTAGCTTTCTTTTTTAGCCACCCTTGGTTACTCCTTCAGAGCGGAACCAATACTCTGGCCCTTTAAAGTGGAGCCAATACTAGACAAATATGAGGACTGGGAAGGGCCTGGGAACGACCGGATGGTATGGATTAAGAACACGGAGGTGACGAAATATCTTGGGCACTACATTGGTGCGAACCAGACCCTGGCAGATAATAGGACCCTGGATGAGAGGATGAATGAAATAGACCAGGGTCATTTCTAAGAACCCCCTCCCCCCCCTTCATGGATTTATCGAGATTCCAGATGCGCGCTTTATATCTTTCCAACTCTTTCAGCTGTTTCCTCAGCGAGAGCTTCCAAATTTGCTCTCTTCCCCCATAAAGTAATTTCAGGAGTTTAAGTTTCAACCTCATGACCTGTGCCTCAAACTTAAGGATACCAAATCCTCCTTTCTTGGGTGACTGTGTGTATGTATCCATGGCCACTATATCATAATCCATGACCTCCCTGCTGACTCCTGAGCCGTGGAGGCTGAAAGGCCTCAGCTGGAAAGGAAAGGCCACTGTTTTCTCGTGCCTGATGGCCTCCAAAATATGGTACCGGATTGTAGCTACAGGCAACAGCAAAGAAGGAAGTAATCAAGAGAATGAAAGTGAGGCTAAAAGAGGTCATGGATTATGATATAGTGGCTATGGATACGTACACACAGTCACCCAAAAAATGGAGGGCTTGGGATCCTTAAGGTTGAAGCACAAGTAAGGAGGCTGAAACACAAACTCCTGAAGTTACTTTATGGGGGAAGGGAGCAAATTTGGAAGCTCACGCTGAGGAAACAGCTGAAAGAGCTGGAAAGAAGAAAGAAAAAAAATCTCCATCATGAATCCCAATCAAGGCGATGGATTATTAATTCTTCTGCAATCACATTATACATAACACATTATTCTTCGTTTCCTGCTACCACCCCTCATAACACATCATGGATCATCATTGATATGGCAAGCGCAGTCATAGGTTGGGCTCGCTGAGGAAACAGCTCAAAGAGTTGGAAAAGCGCGCATCTGGAATCTCGATAAATCCATGAAGGGGGGGGGGGGGGGGGGGGTTCTTAGAAATGACCCTGCACAAGTCATTCCAAATGGCCCCGGTTTGGAAGTGGGTGGATCAGACCCTGCTCCCAAGAGACCTCCCAGTGGCTACACTTGAGGATAGGATTGCGAAGGCTGAATTCTTGATTAAAGTTCGGAAGTGGCATAGAATCTGGGAATTGGCAGATCTTAACACTGTGGAGGATTGGTACAATGAAGATCCTGGAGTACAAAGATCCCCGTAGAAGAAACCATTCCTCTCCTTCCATGCCACAGCGAAGCATGTAATAACCCATTTAGGCCTTCGAAGTAAATGGTGGAAAACGTCCGCCTCGACGTTTACTCTCCTCTCATCGATAACCCTGAGGTATCCATCACAGACATTTATGTGTCTGATAGATTCCTCCCCCCTCATGCATAAGGGGAACAGCGTGCCCTTGCCCACGTCATCGACAATTGGCCCCAGTTTAGCTCTCTGTCTATCTCTAGCTAGTCCAGAGTTTGCAGTGAAGGAAGAGCCACATATATTGGACGTAAAGTCCTTTGCAGTACCCCTTCGATATTTTCCCGAAGAAAAGAAGTCCTCAACTACTTTTTCTTCGGAGATAGGAGTTTCTTTGTTTCTTTTAGGAAAAAAGTAAATTAACGCTATTCTAAGAGTCAAAATATCGATTAATATCCCTCCCACCTTATGTCCCAAATTGAAGGATTGATGGCAGTTATGACTTATTTCAACTCTTTTCTTCCGAAACACTGTTTTCGTTTCAAAAAAAAATCTAATTAAAATAATAAATCTCGATTACTTCCCTACTGTTGCCTGTAGCTACAATCCAGTACCATATTTTGGAGGCCAACAGGCACGAGAAAACAGTGGCCTTTCCTTTCCTGCTGAGGGCTTTCAGCCTCCACCTTTCAATTATTTGGTCTATGTCGTTCATCCTTTCAGCCAGGGTCCCAGTGTCTGCAAGGGTCTGGTTCGCACCAATGTAGTGCCCAAGATATTTCATCACCTCCATATTCTTAATCCAGACCATCCGGTCGTTCCCAGGCCCTTCTTGACCTTCATATTTGTCTCCAAAGCTGATGACTACACATTTGTTATAGTTTAATTCCATCCCCGAGAAGCTTCGACATCTTTTCACTTCTGTTTCAGTCGACAGACGACAAACCAAAAAAATGGGGGTTGTACTCGGAGTTGTACTTGGTTGTTCCCTGGAAATCAGGGTATAAGGAGCCGACCGGAGCCGGAAGGAACACACGAAATCGGAGGGGGGGGGATTGTGATTGTGTGAATGGCCATTGGACAAAAGCATGTCTACCCATACGATAAACTATTATGTAAAATATAAAAGGACGTAATAACTCGCGAAAAAAAAAAAAGAAAAAGGCTTTATAAAAAAGAGGCTGTAAAAGAAAACTACTTGAGTCTTGAGCTGTCACCATAATTCACCCAAAGCCACAGGTGTGAGGTGACAGGGGGGCGGGGTACCCGTAACCCGGTACCGAGGGTACCCATTCCGTGAGATGATTGGACGAGAGGTGGGGAGAAATGTGCATACGTTATAGATGCAAAGATCCTAATTGTAATTTTGAAACTAAGACTTGTCAAAAGTTCAGTTTTTTTATTTAAAAAGGCGGAGTTAGGAATAATTTTGTCTTTTGCTGTTAATTTTATTCTCAAAAGAAAAGGATTTGAAAGATCCATCAAAATATATTAAATCATGAGTGCGAATACTTTAGCTTCGAAAATCTTTAATATCTCAGGGGTAGAAAGCTCTCTGGCAAAGGTTGTAAAGGTCCCTCTGCTGCAGAAGGCGTTTGCCAGGAAGGAAGTAGAATCATGCTTAAGGCAAGGAAAGGATTTTGTTGGTGTTATTCATGGATGTGTGGCAGACCATGAGCTGGAAAAATCACATGAACAAGCTGGTCTTGTGGCATTTCCACAGTTGGAATGTTCCTACCTAAAGAAGGTCACACAAGTTGCCATTGAAGGTCCTATAGTGAAAAGTTTATGCTTTCCAAAAATGAAGCACCTGTTTCAAGGCGTGGAGACAATGTTTATTGAGGTGAGCGACTCCCGCATAGAGTTTCCCGCTGACACTCTCCAGGAGGTTAAGGCGCTGACGATTGTTGCAACTGGAGGTCCAAATGACTCTATGGACGCGTTGGAACTTGTGTTTCCTGAGGGTTCTTTGAAAGAGGTTATTAGTATTGCTTTTATTGGAGTGAATAGTCCAAACACAATCCGTTTTCCTCGGGGATCCCTTGGGAAACTTGAGGTATTTACTCTTAGAGGATTTGTACCCGAAATTACGCACTTCCACAAGCCAAGGAAACAGCAGTTGGATGAAGAATCCATTAGAGGCAAACGATGTAATTTGAATTTTGAATTCCCAGATGGGTCTCTGGAAAAGCTGAAGTCTTTTCAAGTTGTTGGAATTGACCTTGATGAGCGAACCAAATTGCCACACAATTCACTCCAGGAACTCGAACGGCTAAACCTTGAAAACTCGTCTGAAGTGACATTCCCAGAAAACGTCTTCTCGAAACAAGAGAAACAAGCGAACGTTTTTGTATCTTCCCCAGACCCTTTACAGAAATTCCCCAGTAATGCTTTCACCCACAACAAGCGACTGGCGGTTTCTTTAAGTGCGACGGGAATGACAGTTGAACATGCATCACGTATGTTTAGCAACATATTTGATCTGACAACCCCTTCTCTATTCCTCTCTTGCAATCTTATTCCTCTGCTAACGTCTTTTAATTTGGAAAACACCATCATGGTACATCTCACAGACTTAAAGGTGGGGGATCAAATCATTTTTCCGAAACTTAAGCAAAAGCTCACCTGTTTGAAACTTTCGAATATAAATGGCCATCTGCATTTTGAGGATGGATCAGTGGCTACATGGAGAAAAGTTCCAGCGATTGATCCGCCATTAACCATCGATGGGGTGGGTGGCACTGGACGTATTTCTTTCGGTAAAGGATGCCTTGAAGACGGTGTTTTCTGTGTAGCGTTGGGTAAATTAGACAAAGGGGCGAGGTTGGACTTCAATCCAGAATCATTTTATAAGCGAACCGTCATCATTGACAAAAACGGTGTTGAAGCTGATATCACCTACCCCAATAATACCTTTAAATATGAGCTCACAACCGACGAAATCGGCATGGTTCATCCTGAGCGCTGGTACCAAACGTACACTGTCAAAACTCTCAAACCAAAGACTGACGCGAAGACTGACGGCAGTTTTATTGCACATGTAAAGTCCACAACCAATGTCTATCCATATTTAGAATTAATGCAGCCCAGATATATGTCGTGGTACCTCCGCATAGTGACACCCATTGTGAGTTGGTTGACCGGGAGGAGATATCCTGCAGTGCTGAATGTAATTGAAGGGTACTTTTCTACCCTCGGAGCCTTGCCTACTCCCGAGGGAGAATGTGCAGTGAAGGACCTTCTGGCGACTCACGAACAACAACAAGCAGAGAGGAGGAAGGAGAGGGTAGATTGTGGAAAGGTATGATTCGCAATAAAGAGAAGCTATGAAGGACCAACTAATAGATATTCCACTTGGTTCCATGAGTAACGAATTGTTCGAAAAGTACCAAGAAGACAACACTCGCTATCTCCATCACTCCGCTCCCTCACGGAAAAACTTTTCCACTATGAAGTGATGGAGATAGTGAGTGTTGTCTTCTATTCCTTCGTCTGGAACTCCTTCATTATTGAGGTTGATACAATCCCCAATCATGATCTTATTCGGTGGAGCTCTAAGTGCAGTTCCGAAGAGAGCATCAAGCTTGCTTATGATTCGGTCATAGGCTTGCTTGAGGGAGTCTTTAATCGTTCGGAATCCTGAGACTTCTATGTATTGATTGACGTCCTCGAACGTGAAGAAACTATTAGTGTCTTCATTGAACAGCTTATCCACCTCTGCGTGCTCTCTATTAGCAAGGGCGTCGTAGATGTTCCAAGGCTCGGAGAGATCCTTCCACCTGCCCAGAGGTGTGCGCAGTAGTTGACTTCGCTGTAGGAAGTGGACTGGGATACTAATTCTGGTTTTCAGCCAGCATTTGATGGCCGCAATAATGGCTGGAGGTAGCTTCAGCTTGTTTCCCACGAAGCGTCTGTTATTCTCAGTTCCCCATAGCCGGCTATATATTCGAGTCATTTTGGATATGTTGTGTCTTAGTGCTACGTTCCAGAACTCTTCCCTTCCGGAGAAGGCGTCAATGATGGTTTTGTGTAAGATTCTTTCCCCTTGGGCCTCATAGTCGGGGCATTCAAGTCCACCATTGCAACGGTTAACGACTGCTACTTCCCATGGTATCAGAGAGAGTTTGAATAGTTTTTTCTGCATCTGTATGACTTTCTTGACCAGTATATGACCATTGCCAATTAGTGGGAACACGTACCACAGATGGGATGCTATCATGGAACGTATAGCAATGTTTAGGCCTTTCCAAGAAAGGCCTTGTGCTCTCCAGAAATTGAAGCATCTAGTCATCTTCCCCTGTATTTTCTCCAACGTTTTGCGGTCAGCATCATTTTGGTTACAGCCAATTTCTACTCCAAGGTAGGTCGCAGTCTCATCCTTTTTTATCCAGATCATTGGGTGCCCCCTGGGATGCCCTCCCTTTAATTGCTTCTCCCAATTTGGGCTATCAAGTGGTTGTGGTTAGCAGTTGTCCAAGTAGAAGAGGTGGACTTGTGCTCATCAGGAATAGAACAAATACAAATAAATGCACGAATTTAAACTTTGAATGCAAATTTATTTCTTTTGTAAAAACATGAGTAAAATGAAACTGCCATTAACCGAATGTGATATTCAAGGTAAATGTTATATTGGACACAGGTACAAAAGGAAGTCACTTTGCATTGCACTAATGCACCCATCGTGAGTCACAAAGGCCCGCCTCCTTCTTCGGGTACGACATCATGGCTTCCGGTATCACTGTCTTCGCCATCCTCGCCAGGACTTGGGCCAGTGTCTTGCCCTGGCTCTCGAGGCAAATTGCCAGAAGGATTATTTGAACCATTAGAGTCCGGATTTGGGGGCTCCCCGTCACCATCATTCTTCCCATAGGCTTTCACATCTCTTATAAATATATCCATGCCTTCCTGGGGTGATGCTAGGCTCCCGTCATACAGGCGGGCGCTAGCACTTTTCCAACTTTCCTCAATGCGGATGTCGTCGTCTCTGGTGCGAATGGGCTCCTCCCTCTCAGGAAAAATAACGTTTTTCAATTCCTCTATCGCAGCTTCTGTTTGTTGTTGATACATTTCAGCAAACGCTAACCCGTTTTCTTTTGTGAGATACTCTTTAAAATAATTTTCATCCATTGCTAGACTCACTATTTTGTCATATGTAAGGCGGGATTTTTGGTCTGTGTTCGGCCCCTGTTCGTTCTTGTATTGAAGGAGAAACGTTTTTCGAATGTCTATCAGCTTTCCAATATAAGTGGCATAGGAATCAAAATCTGAGCTTCCAATTTCCGAGGTGAGCACTTCATTTCTGAAATAAGCTTGCTCTTTTTCCGGGATTAAAGCTTTCAGAGTCGGGTCCAACTCTCCTTTCTCCTTTAATGTCTTCACGCTTTTCGTGTACTTGTTAACTAGACTTTTCATATCAAATTCAAACTTGCCTTCCTCTCCAAGACGCCATTTCCTCCATTTATTCATCAGCCAAGTGCCCCTCCTAATCATATTGGAGGAGGAAGAAGGCTGGGAAGGGAGGTATTTTTGGGGATTCTGTACATAATCGAAAAATAAGCAATTGTAGAAAAACTCGTTCATATAGTTTAAAACTTTAAGCCACTTCCACTCTTTTCCCCCCGCCGTTGCCTTTTCAGCCAACTCCTCAAACATTTCCCCCTCAGAGCTGTTTCCGCTACTCGCGGCAGTCTGTGGGAGGGCAGAGACCCCCACATGGAGACAAATCAACAACACCAGGAGGACTGGCACAACACGGAACTCCTCTACACCCCGCATTGTATGGGATTAGGAATAGATTAACTAACTAGATGGGAGATACACGATATAAGCTGTAATAGGAGGATATTTAAGGAGGAAAACAACTCACACAATCGGGAAAGAAGAGCGGTACTTTTTCCTATAATGATGACTCAATAGTCTTATCTCAAGTCTATGGTCAACAAATCCCCATAGTCTTTGTCTTTTCTTTTTTTTTGGGGGGGGGGTTTCAGAAATTGTGGCACAATGGCATTTCTAATAATATAATTATTCCGAGAATTTTTTGTAAACAATTGACCAGGCAATTGACAGAAAGGGAAAGTTATCCACCAATCACCGCTGCCACCATCTTTTGATCACGTGGAGGACTCTCTTGGAATGCATTGGAAACCATTTTATTGTTATTTATCAAAGATGCAATTTCCTATTTGACTTCACAAACCTATGGAAATCCGCTTTCAGGAACAGCTGGCTCATTATCTTTTCCAGCTTCCCCAGTTCCCTCTCTTCCATCACCACCATTATTCAACCAGGGAGCCCCTTCATTTGCACCCTCAACGCCTCCATTATCATCACCACCACCTGACCTACTTCCATCTCCACCATCATCTAATTGAGGTGCACCAGAATTTGGATCAGCAGCTTGGCTTCGGTCTACATCGTCGATGTCTTGCACACTTTGGAGCCCCTCTTGCCCAACCATACTATTCAAATCATCTATATCCTGAACGCTTCCACTAAGGTAGCTTTGCATATATTCCTTTTCAACTAAATCCAGGGGTTGGAGAAGTGATTCAAACTGGCCCTGCATAGCCTCAATTTTGGGCGCGACCTTCGCGTTATAAGCCTCTTGGAAATCTTTCAGATCATCGTTGTCATTAAGAAATTCCTGAAACTGATTATCAGGCACTCCTTTCATGAACTTTAAAATATACGAATCCGGAAAACCGCGTGCATCAGCCCTCCAGTCGCTGATAAATTTCGACCTTATATCTACAATTTCAGTCAAATATTTAGCAAACTCGTCAAGGAATAATTGAAGCCCTGCCTTGTCATCAGAAGCGCTCCCTGTCCCCTCCTTCTTTTCGGCCAAGGCCCTGGTAAACTTCAAATGCAGGTCTTCAGGGATTAGATTCTTCAGCGAGTCGCTTAGAACCGAGGACTTTTGTAGTGTTTTTAAATCTTTGACCATATCTTCAGTAGCTTTCCTCAAAGCCTTATTAAAGTCTTGTGTTTTAATTGCCTCCTTTTGTTCCGGGCTCCCCCAATGCCTCCGATACCAGATAAGGATATTTCCTCTCCGCCCTCGACTCTGCGGGGCAAACAACTCTCCCTTCGCCATGAGGTCTTTCATTTTAATCCAAAGACAAGAATACAAAAAGGAAGTCACCTTGCTGTAAAACTCAAACGCCTTAGTCGCTATATCACCAGTGCTATTATTCTTCCCCGTCACAGCCAACTCCTCAAATATTTCCCCCTCGGAGCTGTTTCCGCTACTCGCGGCAGTCTGTGGGAGGGCAGAGACCCCCACATGGAGACAAATCAACAACACCAGGAGGACTGGCACAACACGGAACTCCTCTACACCCCGCATGGTATGGGATTAGGAATAGATTAACTAACTAGATGGGAGATACACGATAAGCTGTAGAAACTGTGCTCCTTAACACAAGACAAAAATCATATGTCCCAAAGCAAGCAGCTAAATCTAAAGAAACAGGGAGGAAAATAAACAGGGCACTGTTTTGTGTTTTATGGTCTCTTAATCTCCATAGTCTCAAGCACTGGAAGTCCAATACGTCAATCTGTGATTAACCCCAAAGTCCAGTGTTTTTTTTAAGTTTCAAAATTCTGGCACAATGGCATTTGGGAATTTGTAATAAAATGTAAACAATGACTGATGACAGAAAGAGAGGGAACCGGAGAAGGCGGGGCCAAAAATAAACAAGACTTGATCACGTGGAAGGAAATATTTGTACAAGGATGGACGATTCTATTTGTGTGTGGAGTAGTAGACTCCCTCTAGCCTGGTCTTTGGGTTCTCACCTATCCGTGCGTGTACAGAAAGAAGAGAAACTACACCTGTCAAGTGTGTAATGTTTATCCCTTAGTTTATCTCCTGTGCTGGGCTACACCTCGACACTGATCTCTGGACTCTCGCCCCCTTGACTTGCCTGTTTGTAGCTGTCTTGCATACCAAGTATCAATGCAAAAATAACTCTTTTATTGTTTGAAACAAGTCGCATTGAGCCAAATCTTAGGTAATAGCGGAAATTACTTGGGAAATCCATGCTCGGGGCCCGGGAGGTACTCATGAGAGCTGGATGTGTCTGATTCCGCACTGCTGCTTCTATTACCATCAATATCGCCTTCCGACCCGGGAATTCTATCATCATTTCCACCAATGTCTCCACTTCCATTTCCATCGAGTCTTACGCCTTCCTCATCAAGCTGAGGTCCACCATCATTTAGGTCAGGCTCAGCCTTTCCCTCCTCTTCAAATGTCTTAAGCGCTTCGTTTGTAACATCCGACAATGCCTGTTTAGCAGCAGGTCGGATTTCCTGTTCCATGGCAGCTAATTTATCTCTGCCAGTATTAAAATAATCTAGTATGACTTGGCGTAACTCCACACTCAAATCTTGGTACACAACTCCTTGCCCCGAACCGTCCTGTTGACTTGGTCTCATCAGACTTTTCTCAAATTCTTTTTCCAATTCTTCTTTTTTGTTATTAAAAAACCACGTATAAGCATCCACATAGCCAGGGTCATGATCTTGCATAACCTGCAAAAAACCTTCCTCGGGTGCTCCCGACAATAATTTCAATATACGCCTGCTTTTAGCTAAAGGATCCGTACTCTCCTTCCTGTACTCACTCAGAAAATTGCTCCTTGCTGTAACAAGCCCACTTAAATAGTCAGCGAATTGTTTCGCAAATAACTGCTTCCCCAGAGCCTCCTGCCCTCCTTGATAGTTTTCGTGCCAATGAACTGCATCTCTGAAACGATCATGCAGGTCTTTGGGAATCAGATGTTTCAGTGAATTACTCAGTTCCCCAGTCTCTTGGACTGTTTTTATATCACCAGCCATTCGATTATTAATCTTCTCAAGCTCTTCCTTAAAGTTGGCATTTTCTCTTTGTTCGTGAGTTGGAAAAGCCCGCTGCCACAATCCACTCAACACTGTACCTCGCCGTATGCGACTCTCTGGGCCAAACACTTCTCCCTTGGCCATGAGGTCTTTCATTTGAATCCAAAGACAAGAATACAAAAAAGAGGTCACCTTGCTGTAAAACTCAAACGCCTTGGTCGCTATATCACCAGTGCTATTATTCTTCCCCGTCACAGCCAACTCCTCAAATATTTCCCCCTCGGAGCTGTTTCCGCTACTCGTGGCAGTCTGTGGGAGGGCAGAGACCCCCACATGGAGACAAATCAACAACACCAGGAGGACTGGCACAACACGGAACTGCTCTACACCCCGCATGGTATGGGATTAGGAATAGATTAACTAACTAGATGGGAGATACACGATATAAGCTGTAATAGGAGGAGATCTATAGACTCTGGGGACTGGAGAAAAATGG
>PDIM01010390.1:22551-35032 GCA_002811675.1 Ichthyosporea sp. XGB-2017a
TTTTGAATTTTTCGAATTGTTTTTTTTTTTTTTTTTCAGTCAAAGAGACAGGAGTTAGGACTTAGGAGACTTCAACTGGGTAAGCGACAAGGACAAAAGCACACTTTGTATGAATATTCGTGGAGGAACGGTTGATACTTTTGAGTCAGTATTTTATTTTTTTAATTGCATTTCGTCAGAGAATGCCTTTTTTTGTCACATTTTTCTTTCACTGTTGGTCATAGATTTTTTCGTATACTTCGCTGTAGTTCAAACCAGCGCTCTCAAAGGAGTCAGTGGGGGCCCAATTCTTGCACAGCGTCTCCAGTCGACTTAGCGCACAGAATAGGCTCATCGAGAGGTTTACATGCGTCAGATATTTGCGATAATTATTGAATCGAGCCAGAGCAATGTATTTGGAGCCTTTTCTCTTGTCAGTTTCATCTTTTGGTTCGTGCAGATTCAGCAGTGGGGCGGCTTTGGCTTCACTTCCCTTGGAGGATAGCAACTCCTCCACAAAGATGTTGAGCTGTGTGTAGATACTATGCACCGAAAGAAGTGGGTCCGACATGTAAGGCGGAATGGGGGTTCCTGTTTCAACGGCGCGCCCCAGGATGTACATATTGGTGAGCACCGAGTCTAGCAACTGCTTACGGCTCCCGTTTGTGCGGGTAAAGTAGTCATGCGGAAGCCCCACAGACCAGCAAGGAATGTGGATATGATGAGCAGACTGTTCCTTGTTATCTTCACTGTCAGGTGCAGCAGGAAAGGACACTATTCGCAACAAATGTAAAATATCCACCATGTATTTTATCTCTTGCACTGACCCGGTCCACAACTCGGTTTGCTTTGTGGCTCTTGCTCGCCTTTTGGCTGTACCAATCTGCATTATAAGTTCAGTGCTACTTTTAACCATTCTAACTCTAGTAGTCAGGAAATCCAATTGTAAATACAACCGTATTTCAAGGTCTTTGAGCTCCTTCTCAAGCAACGCACAACGCTTACTAATAGGGGCGGCATTAAACGGATTTGATTCCGATATAGTAGACTCTTTAGACTCCCGCGCTTCACTGCATGTGTCTTTCTGCTCACGCATAATGCGGTAATCACGACGGCGCAATTGCACCCCTGTCATGATCGTGTTATAGTACATGCTGCAGTCAGTAAGAACGGTTGCAATGGACCGAGGGATTGCAATAGCGTCATCAAACGCGAGGGAAGAAGACATAATAAACACCCCAAGGAGTGATGCCACACATCCAACTATTGTGCACACAAACATGGCCGCTGATGATGAAAGCGGGGTTTGATCATAAACATTGTTTCCCTCCAGTGCAAGGATATTACAAAATGGAATGTAAAATGTGAAAGGGCCGGCGAATCCAAGGTAAGCGTACCGATTACCAGTTATGCGGAGGTACACAAATGGAATCATAAACAAGAAGCATCCCAAAGTGAGAATGTAGAGATTGGTTGTGGTAATGCTCAGCAGTGCGAAAGCCACAAGGCACCCCATAGCCGCCCCTATGATGCGAAGAATCACCCTCTCCCATGTGGCCACGCCAGAGGCAACAAAGACAAACATCACAGTGATGGCAGAGTTGTCCCACAACAGAACTGCATAGAATTTGTCTACAGCTGTGAATATTCCCGGAAGGAGAAGAAGGCACATGAGGGTGGCCCACACTTTCGGGTACAGAGAGTATTCCCCGTTGAAGAAGTGGTAGTGCTCATAATGTGTGCGGGTGGGTGCCGTAGTGGAACTATGCTGTTCCCTACTCGAGTGAAATTGTTCATCATCTTGAACGTTTCTACAGGAGCTTTTCTTTGCACTGCTCTTATCAGCAACGTTATGGTAATAAGAAGCAGTAGCACGATGATCATGTACTTTCATCCCTGGGAGGGGCTGGAAGGCAAACTGCATCCATGCTTGTACAATACTTCTAACCACAGGAAAGGGGCGGTGGTGGGAATTAGAAAGAGATGATTCCCCATTCTGTTCATCAGCAATACTTTTTTCTGAAACAAAGTACATGGCCAGGGCGTTGGATGCTTCTTGAACCACCTCCAATTGGTCCAGAAAGCGACACAATTGCGCAACTCGTGTCCACCCCCTTATGGAATGACGCTGCAGGAATATTTGGCTGTCCTTGAGAAGATCCTGATAACGTGCAAAATGAGTAATCATATCTATTCTTTCACCGCTATCACTCTTTGGTCGAATCACTCTTGCAGATGTGCGTGCCTTTTGCGATAAAGGATAAGCTGTCCGCTGAGCAGATGATTCACGAGCAAATGTTCTTGACTTCAAAAGACCTCTTTTGGTATCTCGTAAGGCGTCTTCACAGTTTGAAAGTACCACATTGATAACATTGGAGAGAATATCAACTTCTCGCTGATCATTTTCCGCAAACTGGACATCTCCCTCCTGACTTCTATTCTTTCCCTTTCGATTCCTCATACTTGCGCCCTTGACTGCCTCATCCATCGCAGCCAACACCTGACTCCTGTCCCCATACCTATCCACCCGGAACAAACTCACACGCAACTGCTCCCCCAACTCGACCATGCGCCGAAGACGCAACCATTCCGGTTCCCACGCCCAGCCCCCAACCAGTCCAACTTCCGCCACCCGGGTCTGGATGCGCTTATGATTATTCGCAATTTTCTCCAGATACACCTTTCGCTCCTGCTGCACTGAGGCCCCCTGTCCTTCACAGTCACTGGATTCCAGTCTAACCAACAAGGAAAGCAGCTTTGTAAACATTTCCACATTCTCCTGCAGCACATAATAACACTCCTCCACCGTGAGCAACCGACCACTCGGGTGGATACAACCCACACCAGATCGCCGCCCATTTCCACCTCTCCACCGCATCACACGAAGAATCCACCCAAGAACACCATTCACCAGTAATTGCATCCACGCACCCGCACTGAAAGTGCCGCATAATCCCACATATCCTTCCCACACCACCTTTTGCCTAAACTGCCTCCACCACCGCTCCGAGCTGACAAGCGGAGAATCAGACTCCCCACCCTCCGTGAGAGGATTCACCAACATATGGAAATAAATCAGCGTCACAGCTGTGGTCCCCAGACACGCCAGGGTGAGATTCCCATACCTCTGCATGCCCCACACCCCTGTCCCACACCCGAGCAGCACCCACACAAGCCCCAAAACAGGCACAGCAACCATCCACGTGTACACTCCCCCTCCACATCCTCCAGACACTTGATTACACACCAGCGATAACACCAATCGCCCCACCGTGAGAACTCCGGTGGACCCCATCACCAGCAACGTCACGCTCGTCCCGATAAACACCCCCCGCTCCCATCCAGAGAAGTGCAGCGTGAGGATCGGAGACAGACACATGGCCCAGCCCGCGTATCCAAACACCTCGCCACCAGAAGAGGAGGACCCTGTCAGTACAAGACCCCACACCGCCCCCCACATCAACGCCAGCCCTCCCAGAACAGTCCCAGCTACCCGCAACACCTGCTCTTCAGAACACCACCACACTTCTTCCTCCTCCTTTAATCCTCCTCCTCCTCCTCCTCCTTCTTCTTCTTCTTCTTCTCTTACTCGCTTGTTGATGTGTGATTTCTGGGGCGCACTAAAACGTGCTTGAGTCGACTGCACCCCCTCAGACTGTTTCATATCCTCATCAACCATTTTTTTTTTTTTTTTTTTTTTTTTTATTTTTTTTTTTTTTTTTTTAGTTTGATACTTGTTTTTCGTAATTAAATAAAACAACACTCTTTCAAAAATCAATTTACTCCTGATTTCATTTCACCCAGAATAAAAATACTATAAAGTTTAGATTTCCTTTCAAGTTTAAGATTTATATTTTACAAATCCAAAAAACAAAAAACAAAAAAAAAAACATGAAAAGAAAACAAAACAGCTCCTTTTTTTTTTTCATCAAAATTCAATTTTCAAAGTTATTCCGAAATTTCCGATCAAAAATCAAATCAGAAATTTTTATTTATTTTTTTAAGCCAATCAGGGACTTGAGAATTCCTTTATCCGAGTCCTTTTCGGAATAATTACGCGGTGTTCTTTTAAAAACTGCTTAACCATACCGATAAGGGGGAGGGATACTCCCCATCTGCACTGCCCATCCAATGCTGTCTTGTATAAATCAGCTGTTTCGCAACCATCTTCGACTAAAACTTCTACATAATTATGATTGGTTTTGTTTTGTTTTCCGTTTTTGATCAAACTGTACATAGACCCCGCAGAAAAGCAATGAGCGGTTCCTTGGGAAGAGAAAGTGTACTATGTTGCTCCATTCTTTTTTGTTTTCCCCCTTCTACCCATCCTGTTTTTACTTATTTACTCATGTTACTCTTAGTGAGAATCCCTCTTTTTAAAAAACCAAAGAACTAGTCTCGCGAGCTTCACTTTCTTTAGTACTCTATCCTTTACTGTTTCTTCTCTTTCTCGAGCGAGTTGAATTATTTATATATAAAATAGGGTGCGGCCCACAGGTGCTATATCTTTCTAATTAAAAATTAGATTTGAGGAGTACGGAAAATCCGGGAAGATGGTGTTCTGATTCCTACAAGTGGTTCGTCTGGGTTGTTGTATAGAGGGGCCATGAGAATCCTATTTAACATTGCCAATAAGAGTGTGTCTGGACTCTGGGGTGATTTTGTCTATGCGAATACCTTCTGTTCCTATAGGGTCCAATAGAACATTGGCCATTGTCATGGGACCACAAGAAAAAATTGGACTTGCGGTGAGTCTGCTGGTAATGGTTTCTACTTCATCGACGATGGCAGGTAGTCGTTGATATAATTCTCAAAGACAACAACAGACCTTGTCAGCGAGACTTGCTTCCATTTCCATCATAGTGTCGGGGGATAATATGAGGTCGCTTAGGGACATATGAAGCTCTTTGATACCGCACTCATAGGCGGAGCTCATACGCTTGGCGAGCACGTCCTTTATAGGCGAACCTCGCCCAGTCAAACTTTCTTACGATAATGTCGAGGTCATTAAGTCCCTGAAAAGAATTCAAGGCTACCCAAGGTAAACGGAGCCTAAATCACATCGCAATGATACATGATGGTAGTTTCCAATCACAAAGGAATATAATTCAAAGTGCAGTTTGAGAAGATCGGGACTATAAAATCCCTTTGTACAGATAAATCTTTCACCTGGTCAACGAATTCGTTGAAGCCGCGATTTGAAGCTTGGGTGAATCCCCCCCATAATAGACGCTCTTACAAAAAGGGTTCACCTATAGGATGAGCTAGAAAGAAATGATTTCTACGTAGAGGTCCACCCAAAGCGAACAGCTCAATAGATTTAAGTCATATGTCAATGGAAGTCGAACTGGCCAATAAACCATCCGTAGAAAATTCTATGTTAACTGTTAACTACCCTACAAATTCACGTTGGGCATCGTTCATGTGTACATATTGTTCTTACATATCTTTCCGTTGTTTATGGAGTGACAAAGCCCTGTAAATACCGGCTTGCAAGAACCAAGTCTAACAGAGATGGGAGATCATTTAAACTTCTTTGTTAAAGTGATTGACCTACTGGTTGGAGACACTTCAGCTCTAAACCTGACCATTTCCCAACTCCTGTCAACCTTTCTCGGCAGTACCAACAACTTGTATGTATCTTCAACAATCTTGTAGCAGACGTAGAGTCCCGCCAACTTTAGGGGACCATTTCACAGCTGCTCGAATGTTTGTCTCAGTGTAGAAAATTCACTGCAATTTTGCAGAGCGATGAATGAAGTAAGAGTGTTTTGATTTTGCCATATAAAGACAGGGCGTAAAGCAAACAGTATGCTAAATACATTCACCAATTTACTCTTCACTATTATTCTTTAAGATCTCAGGGGGGTCCATCAGGGTCGAAAGCGTTGCTGCATCATGCTGTATTGTACATCGCTTACAAAATACTTCATGGACACAGTCAGAGTACCGATTGGAATATTGAAGGGGGGCAACCCCATTTTGATTCTCTTTCAGAAGGACACTGCAAAATGCTAACGCAGAACAGTGGCCTGGGGAAGCACAGTTGAAATGCCCTCGACCCATCCCACACTCCACAATTCGCGTAAAGAGTCAGTTTGGATAAACATTGGCTTCAAATGAAACAAAGATATGCCAATCTATGCCTTTCGTTTCACTGTTGCTCACAAAGCAGGGTGTACCACTTTGCAAAACGGGTCACTAATACTATTTGCAAAATCACGTGTTCATGGCCACGTGCAGTTTGCTTACACTATTTACTTGTGTTAAAAACAATAGGACTTAATTTATGAAGCTGACAGACTAGAGGATGTACAATGCATTAGACAAAACAACTGGAATGTAACTACTTTTTTTTGCGGAAGAAGCATAGTTAATGAGGTCCTCCATTACACAGGCACATGGATTAAGCAAAGAAAGCATCAGTGAAGTACAATGGAATCTCACTGACATGGTCTTTCTTAGTTTACTTGATCTTCAGCTTTCAACAAACATTCGAAGTGACTGTCATCGCAGACCCCATCAGCACAATATCGCACATGTAATCATCCCGCATCATTTGTAACAATTAGCGCAGCTGTCGACGCCCTTGCGTGTTTTAGTGAGCCCTACATTCAGTGTATGATCAGGCATGCTGTTGCTTTGAGCCAACGGTCTAAGGATACGTAAACAGTAGCACTCGAGAATGTAAACCTTATTCCCCCAGGCGTAATTGAGCGAAGCGCAGCGTAACGTTTTTCTCTCATCAGCTCAGGCCCTTTTCGACGGTCAATTTTTTCGAGGATATATGGAAAATGCAGCCTTCTGGTTGGATAAAACCCCCATCCCCCCAAAATTATGCTTCTCAAAACTGGATCCCTTACACAAGCTTCGATCGTCCACACTTGCTGTGCAGACTATTTTATCAGTACATCCTACAATCAAATTCATCAGCCTGCTTACAAGTTGCTCCTTATCCTTGTTCTTCAAATTCACAAACAAAATAGAAGATGTGTCACGATACTCCACAATTCGCCCAATGAATATTTTCAACATGTACCACACATGTAAATTATTTTGAACCTCAAACGCTGCAGCAGGAGCAATATCATAATAATACAATGCAGCTTTAACATTCGATTGTTTCGTCTTCTTCTTCCGTTTCGATTGTCTATCCACTGACAGGCGATCCTCTGCGCCGTCTAGACACTAGCCGAATCGTAGAACTCGATTGAAAACCTGACAGATCCGCGTGTGCAATCCACATCTCCGCACATCACGACCCAGACTCGACCGCCGATATGAAATGTGATGCCATGTAAGGAGGTCCTGGTCCTTGACATTATGGATGGACTACATACTGCTGCTGTGTACAGTGATGATATTCATTCAACCATATGAGTGACTCACTACTGTCTCCTGACAAAAATAGCATCACGTAATTAACGCGGTGAGAGGACGCCCGTGCCAAAGGGGACTACGTACATTCCACGATGAAGTGTGGATGTTCAGTTTTTTTCAATTACCACTAAAGCACTAAACACTGTTGCACACATAATTTTTTATTTAGTCAAAAGGGAATGCGGGTTTCCCCCTTCATGTGACCTGCCCGTTGCCAGTTGCTAACATAAACTATTGCAACATTACACTATATATAGCCTGTATGCCGATCAAACTAATTAAAATATTCTCGTCATCGGCCTGTAATCCTATACTATCCTGTCATCTGCTCCGCGCTCGTGCACCCAACTGAGCAACTCACCCCCCCCCCTCTCTCTACCTCTCTCCAAAGTCTTCATTGAAAGGTTGAAGATGGAGGTAAATGGACCTCAGCGATGAAATGAATACAGTCTGTTAATAATTATTTAATGGTTTTACTTTAGAAATTAAGAAGAAGAGGAAGAAGAAAAAGTGCTTTTGTCAAAAACAAAAAAAGAAGAGAAAGTGCTTTTTTTTTTTTTTTGTGAACACAAAAATTAAGCTAAAGAAAAGCAAAATCAGATTTTTTTAAGGTTAATCAAATGATTTTTATGAGGACACTCTGGATTTCTTTTCTACTGCTGGCAATTGGCAGTAAAGTCAGTGGATTGGCTGTAGAGGAAGTATCGGCTGCGTTGATCTCTGGCCACCAATCCAAGCAGCAATTAACTGCGCTTTCCCCACTGAAAGGTCCCAGTGGAGTCGCAACAAACTGCTCTTCAGAAGATCAAACTTCTTACTTCACCATCGATTTCAAAGATGCCAAAGGCAATTTGCTTACATCTGTTGACCTGCCATTTAATTACGAGACAACAGAGCTTTACTCTCCACTGGAGGGTTCACTTGATGTCTCAGTGTTTGAAACGATTATCCCGGGCCAAGTCCAGGACAGGATCAAAAGTGGAAACTGCAAGCCTCGTCGGTACGGAAATTACAAAACGTATGCCTGTGCTGGAAACTTTTTATACAGTGGCCCTGACTATGCCCTCTGCACTAATCTTTTTCTCACCACCAGCCCTGAAGATGGTTCAAGAAACTTCTGCACTCCTTTGAGCCTGAACACCACCAGTGATAAAGAGTTTCAGTGGTATCTTCACCCCCAGTTTGCCTACAGAGGACCGGTGCTATTGTCCGGAAGTAGCACTATCCAATTCAAATGCAAGTGTGGTTATATCCTCATCCAGAGGGAGTTTGCTCAAGGAGGCCCATACTGTAGCCTGAAACAGGCCCCTCTCAACAGGATCCCTGCAGGCTTGCCTCCCCGAAGTAAGAGACGTTGGGGACGCACCGAAAAGGATTTTCTTCAAATGAACAGCCAATTCCCTACATCATCCCCGCTCGAGTGCCGCAAGTATTGTAATGAAATCCCTGAGTGTGTGTATGCTCTTTTTGATCATGCGATACAAGAGAAATGGCCATCTTGGAAAGGAACTTGCGCTATCTACAGGGGTGAAAAGACTATTTACGACGTCAAGGAAGAGCTCGTCTCGTATCTGGAAAGGGAACTTGAGTTCACTTCCGTACCGGAAGGTCACCGGTACTATTCGTTCTTCCCAACGTCCGAGGACAGTGATGACAGGCTGTTTAAATATTTTTTGAATCCTGTGATGGACAGTATTTCTAAACACAGTGCAGGGGAGTTTGATTTGGATGAAGTTAAGGCAGGGCTTCTGACTCTACGATCTTATGTGCTTTTGTATAATGAGGGTGTTAATGCGGACACTCATGTGAGCTATTTCCATGCTGTAGCGGAGCGTTTGTTAAACAATATCTACAGTATCCGAGGATATCCTTCTGATCGAGTTCTTATCGGTGCCGATGGGCAGAAACTTAAAGATGAGCTGAGTGGTGGAAAAGCTTTGTTGACACATTTTTCTGAGCAGATTTCATTTCTGAAAACACAGGGTGCCATAAGTCAGTTCCAAGACAACTGGATCAAGTTTGAGCAAAATACCGCAAGCGCAGCAAGGAAAAGTGGATCATTTGCGTTTAAAACCCAGGTGGCAAGCATGCAATTCAACCAGAAAGTGGGTACCTTTCTCATAAAGGAAGTTGAAAAACTGAGTTCAGATTTGGAAGACAGCATGAAAACAGCCTCAGCCGTTGCTACTGTTCAACAACTGGAGACAGTTGCTTATGCTTATGTAAAACTTGCATCTGTATGCATGGCATCTGCGAACATATTTGCATTTGGCGGCGCGGATGCTGGTGCAATAGCAAGCGCCATGAGAGAGGTACAGCGTGAGATGACAAAGATGTTTCGGTTAGCTGCTGCTATAAAAAAAATGAATGATGCTTTTGATCTTATTTACAAAATGACAACAAAGGCCATCGAGGAAAGAAAGAAAGTAGAAAAGGTAACTTCTCAAACTGGAGCCTTCATTGCGAGTTTTAAAGATGATACGTTCAGTGTAAAATTGTCTGATGCAGTTGCGAATGAATTTATCAGTGCTATTCTAACTTACAGTGCTCCTATCAACTTGGGCGACCTATTTAAAGCAAGAGAGTATCTGAATAGCGCCCTTGATCTTATGTGCCAACTCATTTTCGATGGTGTGGACATGATAGCGGCTCCCATTTATGAGCGTAGATGTTCTGATATGCGTTATAAGCTTGCATTGATGTTTACGTATATGGAGAAGCTCAATGATGTCACTCACAACACATTGACGTCTTCTGTGGCCGTCGTACAGAAATATATTGCACTCGAAGGGGCTGCCAGTTCATCAAAGCTCCTTGAAGGAATCGCACAGAAGAGTGACAATGAAGCCAGACAGAGAAGCGTTGCGCTCTCTACACTTACCACCTCTTTTGTGGTAATGCGTTTCTTATACACATCCCAGATTCTTGGTCTCTGTAATCTTCATGGCTACTACAGCGGAGGCTACCAACCGGACATGTGTGATGTTCTCCGTAAATCATCCAAAATCAACTCCGTCCAATACATCTTTGAAGCTTTGGAAACCATTTTCCAGAGCATAGAAGTTCCGTCCTCCGAAATCGACTCTTACGGGTCCTTTCCAATGGCATCACTGTCAGGAGAACAGGTAAAGAACGTCGTCCCCATCCGTTTAGATCGGCTGAAGGAGAATGGGCGTGCAGTGTTTTCCTTTCCTATGAATGAAACATGGCTAAGGACACATGGATGGGTTGACTTTGCCGATGTGGTACGCGACGGAGGCAATATTTTCGTCAAGTCAATGGGTGTCTATTTACCTTATACAGACTCTACTAAGTCTGTAAGAATGGACATCCGACCCACTGGGGATTACGTCACCCAGAACAAGGACGGGAAGAGAGCCAGCTTCTTCCTGAATGCAGATAGTCCCGCCTATCACTTTAGCTATAAGCCAATGGTCCTGGATGACAAATGCGCCTCCAAGAACATTGCGTTGGATGCGTATGAGCCCTGTCAAGACAAGTTACTCTTCCCTAAGATATGCAAAAGAAGTAGTGGCATGATCACTCAGGATATGATGTTGGGCTATTATCCCCCGTTGCCATCCCTCTTCTCTACGTTTGAAATAGATATGCTTAATGACCCTTCTGTCGAGCAGTTGAACTATCCATCCTTGGCTACCGATCGCAAAGGAAGGTATCTTCACAACAACATGCAGCTTCGGATGCATCTGGTGACGTTACAGACATCAGAGAGAAGGCACGCCAGTACAGTACATGCAGCACCCCCACTCACGTCCAACTGTAAGATATGCCCTGCTGGCTCTTTCCAGAGGCTTAATACGACTGGGCGTGAGTGGGAATGTGTCCCTTGTCCAACAGGAACCTTCCAGCCCCATAAAGGACGTTTTGCGTGTGAACTGTGCCCAAAAGGAACCTTCCAGGCTTCACTGGGCAAAGAAACGTGTCAGCAGTGTCCACAAGAACAAGGCAAATGTTGCCCGACTACCGGGTTAAGTTCCTTTTCCATCGATAAGAAGATGTGTGCAGCGATTTAGCATTAAACTAAAAATGTGCAAATACGAAGAAATTTTCCCTTTGAATTGAATGATAGTAAAGGCCCCTTAAACTGACAAGGAATTTGTTGTTGTTTGAGCTTTTCTCGAGAGGAGGCTTTTTCGTTTGATAATTCAGCCCTCAGCCTTCAAACACAACAACCAACAATAAAGAATGATTCACATTTGGGCTTTGGCGAAGGTTTTATAAACTCAGAAGCATATCTTTACCAGGGGAAAACGAGAGTGAGAAAATGGGGAAGAAAATGATCTGTGGGTGTTAAAGTGGGATGTTCTGTGCAGAACACCTGTCCTCGCAGTGTCCTCCACACTCCACTCGGCCTCATCTCGAACGCTTCTCGTATTCTTCATTGACTGCCTTGACGAGTTTATCCTCCTTTGTGGTGTTTTAGTTCAGATTAAATGAACATGTTTACCGTGTCACTTCTTCGTGTGACTCCACAGGGCCCACATTTGAGAAGGTACTGGACTGGGAACGAATAAGACTAATCCTAAGCTACTGAGTCCCCCCCGGATAAAAGAACTACCTGGTTGATTATCTTGAGGGCCTCGGCATTGAGCTACATAGGAAAATGTGGTGCCATATGCAGTGGTCAAGACTCGTCACAGTGCCGGTGGTGAAGACAGAAGAAAAGAACTTCTTAATTATTCGAACATGAATGATATCACTGCAATCCAAATTGAGGGAGATAATAAAAAAAAAAAATAAAAGGGGTCTTTGAAGCAATAACAACAAACACAAGGGACGCTCTTTGATAAATGAAAAAGCAGAAAAAAACAATGATGAGGATTGGTCATTGGGCTTTCTTCTCAGTTCTCTTCCTGGAGAGAGAGAGAGAGAGATCAGAGAGGGCTGCTTGGAAACAACAAATCTAGAGAAACCTTGGCAACCAGCAACCTATTTTCCTCTCTACTTCAGCCCAACACCCCATTCCTAGTATAACCCTAATGGGCCCTGTATTACGAATTCTGGCACAAAGAAGAATCACCTCTTTTTTTTTTTTTTGTTTCTCTTTTCTCCTTTTTTTTTTTTTTTTTTTTTTTTTTTTTTTCTTTTTTTTTTTTGTTTT
>PDIM01010391.1:0-20018 GCA_002811675.1 Ichthyosporea sp. XGB-2017a
CCCTAACCCTAACCCTAACCCTAACCCTAACCCTAACCCTAACCCTAACCCTAACCCTAACCCTAATCCTAACCCTAACCCTAACCCTGACCCTGACCCTAACCCTAATCCTAATCCTAATCCTACCCTAATCCTAATTCTAGTCCTAACCCTGACCCTAACCCTGGACAATGCTTATACAACCTTTCATAACTCACCTGTGGATCGCTCTTCAACGGTTCATAATCGTCTTCCTAATGTCAACAGTAAACAGATGATGACAAATCTGCTTGGAGCCACTGATGACTTGAAATACTTGCAAGGTCTCATTGGCACACTAGACAGTAAGGAGCATGTCTTAGACACTCTCAACAAATACGTCCGTAATCAACAGTCCCAAATGCAAAATCATCTCGTTGACAATGCATATGATATGAAGCGCATGGTTGATGAATTCATCTGGGACAAGGCCTTCCTTAATAGCAAACTTACAGATGGCATCAACGGGGCTTTGGATGCGATCTCTGACGCGGAAAAAGCAATTGGCAAGGGGGCAAAGGCTATTGACCTCATCCGGTACGGTATTGCAACTGCCGAACTTCTTCTGGACGCTGCCTCGATAATGAACCCAGTCGGAGATGCTGTGCATGGTGCAGAAAATATGAAGAAAGTGCTCGACGACGCCACAAACGTTATGAACGAAGCATCACAAATCGCGGCGGAAACACAGAACCTGAATATGGCAAACAAAGGAGTTGAAAATTTGAGAGACATGATGCTTAAAGGTAAGGATGCCGCTTTGAATATTATGAAGATATCACAGACCGTGACACCGTTTCTGCAATCATGGAACCCGAAATATGGAAAATTTATGAATGTGACCGAGATCGATAAGGCATCGAAGGTGTTTTTGAAGGAAAGTAAGAACTTCGCCATGCCGTTTGACATGAGCAATGTGTCATCAAGCATTGATCTCGTTAGGCAAGCGACAATGAACATGTGCCAGAACACAGTGTATACGAAAGATGTCACCGTTCATTACAGTAAAGAGTTGGTGCCTTTGTGTGTGAAAATGGACGCTGCACTTACAAACGTAACGGAGCAATTCAGTGATATTGACATCCGGGCGAGTTCTATGATGGCGACCGCTAATCAAATTATTCGTAGCTATCTTGTGATGGAGCAAAATAACCAAGCCGCTCAAGGTCTGAACAAAACTATTGCAGATACTACTCAAAAAGAGAATCTAGCGAAAAGAGGAAAATTTTGGCTTCAAATACAATTCACCTCTCTGCTTATTGCATCCCGCGAGAGGCTCGTACAATACTGCAATCTTCTCAGTTACCGCAGTGGTGGTCTGGCCACGTGCTCATCAAGCGACTTCCCTGATGTCAGTTTATTTCTGAGTCCAAAACAACTGTCCAACGACGTAGTGGTGTTTTCGACGGCCCTGAGGAAGCTGTCAAACGAACTGGGTACAACAGCATCCTATTCAGAGTCTGGGTGTGGACAAATCCCAATGGCATCGGAAAATCCTGCTGATCTTAACGACAATAACTACCTGTCTGTACAGACACTTGCTACCCATGGAGTCGCGCATTTTACCCTCTCTACCCAGAAACACTGGCTGTTGACTCATCGCTTTGACAGTCTTGCGAAAAAATTGCATAACGCCAATATGTTTGCCCAGGCCATCAGAGTTAATGTGCCATATTTGATGTACAAGACCAATTTCACGGGGCCCGATGCACATCTGAGAGAACAATGTGAAAATCTCAAGACCATTGATGTTCGAGTGAGGCCCATGAGCGAATATCCAGTTGTGAATCTGACGGTGAATGATAGAGTACAGTTTTCAAAGTTCTATCCTGGACAGTACACCCCGACGTACCATTTTTCGTATCACCATTACTACAGGTATACAAAGTGTGCCAAAGATTCCGATATCAATGCCAATCCCTTCATCACCTGCAGAGACTCAGCACAGACCGAAGGGGATGTCCGCTTCTCGCCTGAGTGTTGGGCTGCTGATGGATCCATTGAGACGCTCGTGCCAGGTGACTCGACATTTACCGCCCCTTTGCCTTCAATGTTCACACGGTTTGAAGTGACTGTTGCCAACCACGAGTGCCTTATCTTTCCCAGTAGCTATGGAAACACACCGACGGCATCGATTAAGGAATACACCACAAAGGTCAGTTACAAGAATGATATGCAAATCGAACTCTGCTACGACGCTATCGTGTATGGTAAAAAGCCGTCGTCGTCCTCGAGCGTGACAGAACCCGAGTTAGATGCCCCCAGCTATTGTTCGAAAGACCACACCTATTGCTCACCAGGACATTATGTGAAGCCAGACACAAGAGGGACTAAGTTCTATTCGTGCCATCCCTGTCCCCCAGGAACCCATGCCAATGGCCAACTCTTTGAGTCTTGTCAGTTGTGCAGAGTTGGGACTTATCAGGATAAGGAAGGACAAGCCAAATGTACTCCGTGTCCCAAACAAATGGAAACTTATGGAAGCATGCACAATGTCACTTGCAACACTGAAGGCTTGGTAAGACCAATAACAGTTTGGTAATAAAATATTGTAGAGCGTTTCTCGACCAGCAATACATTATCCTTTGCTCGCTTGATATCCATCTATACCAAGTTTCATTCAGCAGAACCCCTGTGCCCGTGACCTGCGAACCCTTAATATTAGCCAATGTTTGTTAGCGTCGAGCGTTGCTGGAAAGGGAAAAGCGAAACTTTCTGGTGCAAGTAGGCGTTGTCCTGACAAGTGACAAGTGACAGCAGCAAGGCTGTATAGCAAATGGCTTTGCTTAAGGACCTGCCAACAGTCAGTTAGTAGCTGTACGCTCACGATTCCTCGCACGAACATCGCGTTGTGTTTTGCCAGAAAGGTGATGTTTTCGTGGTTCCCTTCAGGCAACGGGTGATTGCAAAATCAAAAATTAAAAAAAGTGAATCAAGTGCAGAAGTAACTATAGTTTGGCTCCAGAGAAATCCATTTCATAATAAAGCCCGCGAAAGTGGCAGATTTGAAAAAGGACTTTCACGAGTATCAAATACTCCTCGCTTCGGAGGCCCTGAGTCATTTGCAGCACCGGTCATGATTACTGCCTCAACGAAACTCCGCAGCATAGTCTATTTTACTAAGAGTTTAATTAAACACTTCTTTTTCTTTCTCCTGTTGCAAACTAAGGTCTCGTACGTTATGCTGCATAGAAAAAAAAAAACAAAGATCAAGAGGCCACTTAGCAGGTCCCTACGCCTCTAGTCCTAAAGAGGTTGGCAGACTGGGCGTTCCAACGCGTGGACTATTGTTACGCCCCCCACAGTCCACACCTGCGATGGCGATGAGGGCGAACGCGTAAGTACTGTAGTTCGGTTCTTCAGTTGGTGCCTGGATCCCGACTCAGCGGGCCAGGACATCTTTGCCCTGAGGTTATGTGAGGAGGAGAACGTCCACATAAACCCTCCGTGGCCAATGACAGGCCGACCGCTACAATGGATGGGCATCTTCCCGGTTCCGAAGGGGGGGACGATGGTTCTAACTTCTAACTGTATGGAAGAGTCAGTCGTGGTGGCCACAATTGCAGGAAGGGACTCATATCTTTTGGGGGTTTCCCTATGACTTCATGCCACAGCGAAGCATGTAATAACCCATTTAGGCCTTCGAAGCAAATGCTGGAAAATGTCCACCTCGACGTTTTCTCTCCTCTCATCGATAACCCTGAGGTATCCATTACAGACGTTTATATGTCTGATAGATTCTCCTCCCTCATGCATAGGGGGCACAGCGTGCTCTTGCCCGCGTCTTCGAAAATTGGCCCCAGTTTAGCGCTCTGTCCGTCTCTAGTCCAGAGTTTACAGTGAAGGAAGAGCCACATCATATGTAAGGCGGGATTTTTGGTCTGTGCCCGGCCCCCGTTCGTTCTTGTGTTGAAGTAGAAACGTTTTTCGACCTGTTTTTCGAATGTCTATCAGCTTTCCAATATAAGTGGCATGGGCGTCAAAATCCGCGCTTCCAATTTCCGAGGTGGGCACTTCGCTGTTGAAATAAGCTTGCTCTTTTCCCGGGATTAAAGCTTTTAGAGTCGGGTCCAACTCTGCTTTCTCCTTTAACGTCTTCACGCTCTTCGTGTACTTGTTAACTAGACTTTTCATATCAAATTCAAACTTGCCTTCCTCTCCAAGACGCCATTTCCTCCATTTATTCATCAGCCAAGTGCCCCTCCTCATCATATTAAAAGAGGAAGAAGGCTGGGAAGGGAGGTATTTTGGGGATTCTGTACATAATCGAAAAAAAAGCAATTGTAGACAATCTCGTTCATATAGTTTAAAACCCCACTTTCACTCTTTTTCAGCCAACTCCTCAAATATTTCCCCCTTGGGACTGTTTCCAATACTGGCTGCAGTCTGTGGGAACTGGGAGGGCAGAGACTCCCACATGGAGAAACACAACACGGAACACCCTGAAAAAAGGAATAATGCGAGCGAGTCAAACTAAAAATATTCCTTTGATTGAAGATTTATTCAAGTGACAGCTGCTGTAGATGAACCTCTGACTTTTCTTTCTTTCTTTTGACTCCAACCTAAGACACCTGTACCGTCTACTCGCGTACAACCCCCATATGCATATAAATTAACACTCTGATAGAAGAAGACTGAAATGTAGCTCCCCCTTCCTGTCTACCACCAAATATGTATCGCCCGATATCAACGCTGCCCTTCGTTGAAGATGGAACTTTGGTATGAGAGTCTAGATCAATATCTAGTTCTTCCATCTTGAGACGGTTTGAAGCTACTTGCGTGAAGCTGACTATAGGTTTGTTTGGCTTTTTACAAGCTGGCGCTTGTCCTTTAGCCAATTGGATGTGGCACTTCTGGGGGGATGCGACTTGAAGCTTGCACTTACTGCTATCGACATCGTACATGCAATTAATCTTCCAGTCCGAAGTGTGGAAACCAACTTGATATACACTGAAAATGGGAGAGTCAGAGGGTGCCCCAGTGACAGTCTCCTGCATCGCATCAATTTCTCCCACTTGAGGGGCTGCATCAGTGCGAGCAAGGAGCATCAGTAGCACAACGATGCAGGTAGAGCCTGAGATTAATGTAAAATTGTTGTCCCACATGACTCGACAAATGATTTAATCAGATAGAAGCAAAGATTTACTTGTTGTTCTTGCTTTGTGGCTTTTGATTGTGATAAAATGGATGAGTGAAGAATAACTTAAGTACCTGCGGATGTCAAGTAATATGCACTGCATTGTAGTCTATTCAAATGTTGTAATATTACTCATCTCCTCCATACCCTTCCCCGCTGAAGATGGACCGTGGCCAACTCAAATAATGTCTTTAACGAGGAAGCAACAGCAAAACATTGGATTTGTTGCCAACTCTTTGCACTGTTGCGAAATATAATCCATCTGCGGCGATTAGCGGAAGATAGTTCAAATCCGGAAGACGGGAGTGAGACGCTGCCCGCTGGGATGGCAAGGATTGTCTTATGATGGCACCAATGTCAGTTGATAAGGGAGTAACCTGTAACTACAACTTGGGAAAGGAGTGCACCCCTCGCATCGAAATAAAAACTTGCAATTCAGTTTGCTATACATCTTGCCTTTTTTCTTTACTCAATTTCCCCGCATCTTAGTCGATTAGTTGGGTCATCTATGGTCAACTATGATCAAGCTGTTGGTCTTTTTTGGTGCCCCTCATTCGAGGCATTTCCCCGTTTGTGAAACACATTTCCCAAACATATCAATTCTCTTTTGTATCTGCTGAGGATCTTTTCACAATCTGTCTCCTCCGTTCCGTATTGGCGTAATGGTCTTTATGTCCGCTTCTACAGGGCGTGCATACGATTATCTTTTATATTTTTTTTAGTCTTCTCATCTCGAGACGGTTTGGAGATACTTTGGGCTGTGGCTTTCTTTGGCTCTTCACAAGCTCGCAATTGTCTTGCAGCCAATTCTATGGGGCACTCCTTGCTGAATCCCACTTCAAGTATGCATTCTGCCCTGCTTCCTGCTATCGATTTCGTACGTGCAATCAGTCACCCAGTCCATAGCAGGGTCCATAGTGTGCAAACCAACTTCATATACACTGTAAATGGGAGAGTCGGAGGGTGCACCTGGAGAAGTGACAGTCAGGACTCAGGGCCTCAGGTTTGGGAACTTGGTTTTCTTGCGATACCTATCCACGAAGACCACCAACCTTGGAACCTTGGAGGTAGCAATCCTCCTAACAATAATATTGTCTTTGTCGACTGCCTGTTATCACAACATTACAAATTATAACAGAAGACTCCGAGTCCTCATTATTCCAAGCACAATTCACCGATTGGCATAACCATCATGGGAAGGACACGGAGCAACTGGACAGTTACTCTTTTTCTTTCCTGAACCACACGGCGAAGTTCTTGCCTTTCGCTTGGGGGCATATGTTTTCTACTCTCGTTCTTTTCCTCTTTTTTGAGTATCTTTGTTTGGTTTATAATTATAAAAACTTTTTCTTGTTTCTGATCGCTTTTATTGTATCAAAGCGTTAACATAAGATTAATTGACGTTTGAAAGAAAGATAACCCTTCTCTGAAGTCTAAAACACGGCTAAAACACCAAAACTAATGCGAATTGCGATTAACAGTTGAAATGGCCCGTGACTCACTGCTGCTTACTGTTTACCCTAGCTATTTGTCTCAGTGAGGCTCTTGTGAAGCTCGGGTTGGGGATTGGAGGGCCAAGGGGGGGATATGTACACTTTGTACTCATTTGAGCAGCTTATATGAAGGCCTCCTAAAATTTCATCAATGTCAAGGGACTTCGGGCCTGATCCCGATGTTGCTTTGTAGCCTTCTAATAAATTCATTAATTTCATATGTAAGGCAGATAAGCACTCGCAGACTTTCTCTTTCTTTACACCGGCTATAGGGGTCCACAATTGTTCACACATTTCCTGTACCTTAATATCCTTTCTTGGGCATACAAAATGCTTTCCATCCTTTTGGAATCTTGAAAACGCGCGAGTTACGGGTTCTGCTGACATCCTGTTACCTTGGGCTTCCGCTCGACTTTCCCTTCGACGTCTTCGACTAGGACTAGAATCAATTACACAATTGTTATTTTGTTCTTCTTCGTTCATGGCTTCTTGCATGGTATCGAATTCATGCACAAGATCAAACATTTTTCTAACACCAAGTCCTACTCGGCCTTTAACTTCTTGAAGTTGAACGGAAGAAATATCCGAGGCGTCACCAGGCAGGGGTATTGCCTCGTCCTCCTGACGCAGGGACATAACCCGATTGGGGTTTTGCTCTCGACCTGTATCAGATTCGATGGCAGGGGTGATTTTACGTGGAAGGTTTGCGAAAATCCATCTTGGATGTGTGATGGCAATTCTACAAGGCTTTCTGCCTCTTCCACACCCACCAAATGGCGGAAATGGTGTCCGTATAGGTCCTGTAGGTAAACCTGGGGAGGCGATAGGGGATGAGAAGCCTGGGATTTCCCATATTGGTTGTCCAATGAGTACAGGCAGTGGCCTTCGGATGGGGGCCTGGATGGGGGCTACGGGCAAACCAGGAGTCAACCCCGGTGGCACAGTAACCTCCCCTGTCACAGGCTGGAATGGGTGTGTGGGCCCCGGTGCGGGCAAAATCTCGACAACAGGATCGTCACCAGGGAAGGGGTCATCTAGCCCTGACCCTGGTCTGTCAATGGGATTTCTGATGGGGGAAACACCTATGCCTACATTGTCATCGTGAACAATGGAGATGGAAGAGACGGATCTTGGAATATCTGATCGCCGCCTTCGAGATTGGGCCGGGAGTTAAATGGTGTTAATCACGTTTCTGAGTCTGGTTAGGAGCTCCTCCCAGGCCGGAGATTGCAAACACACAGGCCCCTTAGTCTTAATATCCTGAAGCGAGGCCCCTTCTTGCTCATCATCTGTGGGGTTAGTTCCTGTCAGGGGAGGACATCGAGCCATGGTCGATTTCAACAACTGTTCCAAAATATCGTTCATCATGTACTGACACACTTGTGTTATCTTTGCACCCTCCGAATCTTCACCATTAGTGTCTGAGGCTGGTTCACAAAAGTTTAGAACTTTCTCCTGTAAACCAAGAATAGATCCCTCATATTTGTACAGCAAAGCTCCTGGTGTCGGCTTTTCCATTTCCTGCTCCATCTCCCGGGCCTTCTTCCTTGCCTGGCCTATTTTTCGTCCAATATAACCATAACAGAAGAGCAATAATAATAAGTATCACTACCCCAAACAGGGCCTTGGCCATGCCTGACCGACGAGGACGAGCCATGGCTGGTTTGATTAAGGTAATAAAGTAAGTGTAAAACTACAACTGAAGAATAATCTTCGATTAATGAAAATGTATCGCAGCAGAAAAAAGAACAACTGCAAATTTCTCCAAAATGCAGGGACCAGGGAGCGGCTCCCAGAAACAAAAGAAAAAAACAAAAAAAAAAACAAAAAAACAAAAAGATTGCAATGAAAAAGGGAGTTTCTTATCCACACTCATAGCCATAACCCTACATCACCCCTGGTTACTAACTATCCCCAACTACCAGGCACCAGCTGATCCCTCCATTTCTGGCACAAATATTTCCTCTCTTTGTGAGTTGTGTCATGTGTGTACAGATAACAGACTACAGTGTATCTGTACCGCTCCTTGGAAGTTGGAGTTGCGGAAAGGTACACACCGCCCACCGGGTGTAATTTACTCCTTCTAGCCTCTAGGTACGCCTCTTTACTCATGACTTCCTCGCATTTATCAGAAAGCACAACCGAAGAGCAACTGCAAATAAAGTAACAGAAACTTTGGTACATTTTGATTTCGAACTGGTTTCAACTCACTGATCACTCGCTGCTGGAGCCCTGCTGCTATTGTTGCCTGTTGGACTCCTCAAAAGTCAAGAGACTCTTTTATTTTTATTTTATTCTATTTTTTTTTTTTGTAGATCAGTACGGACACACTATAGAAGTGTAAAGCTTCTGAAAATTATTCATTAACATAAAAGAAGAAGAATAAATGAACTATTGTCTATAAAGACTAAATTCTAAAGAAGAAGCCCAAATAAGAAATTATCCACTGCCCCATACTGCTAAATGCCAACTTCTAGGGAATGGCCAAGCAACGCTCGTCGCTCCTTGCCTTGCGGGAAAGAGAGCTATAAACCATCTCCAGGCTCCAGCGCAAAACACCTCCACGTGTACAAGGGTGCTTCTGTATTGGTGGATTGAATTATTAGATATCTTTTTCTCTCTTCCCCTCGCCTCTCTTAACAGCTGCTAGAACCCATGGCACTGGTCAACATGGCTTTACAATTCTCTCACAATTATCTCCTAGACCTGCTCCTAGAACCCGGGTCGGTCCATCTTCAATCTGTTTCACATATGAGGGCCTGGGATTATCCTCGCTTCCTCCTGGCTCCTCAACCACACTAATCTGCCTTTATCTGGGGAGGCTTACCCAGCCTCACACTTCGACTAAGAAACTGTTTAGTCGCTGATAAGAAAAAGAATTACTTAACTCCCTCTGAACTCCACAACACTCTCCCTGTGCTAGTCCACATCACTACACATCCATCCCTCCTCGCATGACGCATCTCTCCCAGCTGCCCAAGTCGAGTGTCCTCCATTAAAGACACATCGAATAGCGAAGGCAGGAGCGAAGACACGGCATATCTTATTTTCTTCCACGCAAAAGAGCAAGGTAATGCCATCAAATGAAACTGAATTCCAACACCTCTGGCATTGCATCTCAAGCCAAACAGAACACCACCATCAATACGTAACTCCCACCCTACCACAGCCCATTGACGTATCACACTAGCGTTCAAGTAGTTGTGCTTTGTAATGCAACAGTGACATGTCCTGTGTCCCTAAAAACACACAAATTCCGAAAAAACTAAAGTCTGTGCAAAGGGAAATCGACGCTCCCATGAGACTACTTGTAATTTGAAACCTCCTAGTGCTGGATAAAAAAAAAAAAAAAAAAAAAAAAAGGAAAAAATCCCCGAGGGGTGACGTCATCAATTAATTAATGATGTCAGTGTGACGGATTTTCAGTAAACCAATGAATGGGTCATAAAATGATGACGTAACAGACCAAATTGATCGTAGCCAATTACGTCACAGCATTTATTAAAACGAGCTAGAAGCGACTTTAAAACAGCCAATGAGCGACCACGAAAATGTGAGGTCATACCCTTATTAGGAAAGCGAGGCTCGATTTTTTGCTTGTTTTTGGGGAGGGGGGGGATTTTAGACATACATTTTGAGTTGTTTGTCCGTTAAATTAGCGTGGTATTGGTTTTTAGTGGATCAAAGACAACTTACATATCTATTTTTCATAAGTTCTTGGCTTTTTCTTTTAATTTGGTGCGAAAAAAGTACGCTGAGAAATTCGCCTCTTCCAAAAGATAAAAGACAGAAAGCCGTTTTGGATTTAAGATTTTATTAAATCAAAGAGTAAATCAACCAACTGATTTCTTCCTTTTTTTTATTTTTAGATAACAATCTTAACAGTTGTTAGAGTAATCAACAACGTGTTCTTCCATGATTTTCCCTTTTTGTTTTCTCTAAAACTCCCCAGCCATGACTAAACTGTCAGCAGTACTGAAGAAGAATTTCCTTCTTCGCAAAAACGATATCCTGGGCACAATCATCATCGTTTGTGTGCCCCTCTTCTTCGCGGGCATCCTCGTCGGCATCAAAAGTCTCATGGACATCACCGGTAGCTTCAAATATGGGATATCCCTTCCTGCCACTCTCCCCACCTCCCTCCCTGCCTCGCTAACCAGTGGACAATACGTGGCCTACTCTGCCCTCTCTTTCTCCTCTGCATTGGACAACGACTCATCCACTAAATATGATGTGGTCATGCAGGCAATGGCGCATGGTGTTGCCCTTCCTTTATCCCAGCTGGTCGCTGTCCAAAGCGAGTCTGCGTTGGATTCGTATTGTGCGGAACATTCTTGTATCGTCGGGGTGGTCTTCTCCGATGGGAACAGTTCCAGTCAGGGATACGGGGTGCCTTCTTGGACTTATACAATGAAGCAGGATTATGATGTGTTTTATGGTGATTCCGATAAGCGCAAAGTCGATGTCCGCAGTGGGTCTGGAATGTTTGGAAGTAATGGTTTGTTGACTATTCAAATGACTCTGGATCAAGCCATCGCTGCGTATGAAAAAAATCAATCTTTGGCGTATGATGAGCTCTTATCTTCGGTCCGCTGGGACAACTTTACCCCGGAAACTATTCAGTTTACAAGCAAAAGTCAAGAAGAGGAAGACTATGAGAATCGAAAAGCCTTTTATAACTTGGTGGACAGTGCAGGTGGATGTATCACAGCCTTGTTTTTCTCAACAGTTGTGTACTTTATGGTGGGTGAGCTGTTGACAGAAAAGGAGTCAAGGTTACAAGAGGCTATGCTAATCATGGGACTCAATGCATCAACATACTTCTTCAGTTGGGTACTCACTGCTTTTGCGATTCTCGTCATTCCTTGGATATTATGTGCGATTATTTTACAGGCAGCTATCTACACAGACACGAGTATGATTTTGTTTATCATTCTCTTTGTCCTTGCTGGAATTTCCTTTATACCTTTGTCCTTAATCATGACAAATTTCTTCCAGAAAGCAAACACCGGAACGTTTGCTTCGGTTCTAATCGTGTTGGGGGTGGCTGTAGGATGTCAGGCATTGTACGTCGCAACAGATTTGACCACTGTAGCTAAAGGATTCCTGTCTCTCCTCTCTCCTGGAGCCTTATTGTTTGGTGTCTTGTGGATCAATGGCAGAGCGTTTAATCGTATGACATCAAGTGTTGGAGACATGGCCACTGACCTTGATGGATACAGTATTCTATTGGCTTATATTATGCTGGTGGTTGACATTGTCCTTTACTTTTTTATCAGTTGGTACCTGAAGCAGGTGATGCCGTCTCAGTTTGGATCCCCCAAAAGGTACGATTTTATTTTGTCCAGTGACTTCTGGAAGAGTTTGTTTTCATCGAAAGATAGGACACAAAGCAGTTTTGAATCGCAAGGCAATTGCACAGTCTCGCTTCAAGGAGTCACAAAAGAGTTTATAGTACATGGCCAGAGCACACCGCTTCGCGCCGTTGACAATCTGTCTTTTGATATTAAAGAAGGCCATATCATGAGTTTTCTGGGTCATAATGGTGCTGGAAAAACAACCACCTTTTCTATGCTGACAGGAATGATTCCCATGACAGCAGGAGATGCTCAAATCTACGGATACAGTGTCAATCGGCAAATGGACCAGATTCGATGCATTACCGGATTCTGTCCTCAGCATGATATATTATGGGCTACGCTGACTGTCAGGGAAACTCTAAATGTGTATGCTGCTCTGAAAGGATTACCCTCCAATAGGATCAAAGACGAAGTTGATATGTTTATCCAAGAGTCCGGCCTTACAGCAAAGCAGAATACATACACACGAGACTTGTCAGGAGGGCAGAAGCGAAAACTCTCAGTGTCTATTGCTATGATCGGTGACTCTAAGATTGTTTTTCTCGACGAGCCGACTTCGGGTATGGATCCTCACTCTCGTAGAGCGATTTGGGATATTATCTTGAAGACAAAATCCAATAGAACATTGATGCTATCAACACACTTTATGGATGAGGCTGATATTCTTGGGGATGAAATTGCTATTCTATCACATGGAAAGCTCACTTGCCATGGCAGTTCCCTGGACTTAAAAGCCATTCACAGTAATGGATACACGATAACTTTTGTCAAAAATCGAGATGGCCATGTGGATGAGGATAGCATCAAAAAAACCATTTTGAATCGTATTCCAGAAGGCGAAGAGAAAGACAATAATGAAAACGAAGTGACCTATTCTCTTCCCATGGGCAATACCGCTATATTCCCTGCTCTCCTGGAAGATATCGAGACTCGCATGGCGCAGTGGAACATATCCAGTTATGGAGTAACCGCCCCCCAGCTAGAAGATGTGTTTTTAAATGTCGCAAAGCAATCGAATAGCACTGCTAAAGAATCTCGAGTGGAAGAAAAGACTTCACCTCTGAAGGGAAGTCGATCTAAAACACTGTCGATTCAAGATGTTAGCGTGCCAATGGAGGAAATTGAATTTGATGCCAATCACCGATCTGGGGCTTTCAGCCAGTTTAGAGCCATGTTTACCAAACGGTTTTTGTCAGCGTGTAGAAACCTCTACTTTACTGTATATGTCTTTGCCTTTTCTATGGCAGTAATTGGACTGGGAGTATATCTGGCCCGTGACTACGACAGTACTTGCAATTTTGAAGAAGCATCAAATCCGGAAAACCTTCTTTGGGAACCATCGTGGACACTTCCTGCAAGTGACTCTTCAGGAGCTACATTCATTTCAACAACTATGCCAGAAATCAAAAATGTGAAGTCATTTGCCTCCAATTCGCTGATGATGAACTATGTAGAGAACGATACGGAAAATCTAAACGGTGCTTTTTCAGCAAGTAATATCAGTGTTGGTGCGGATATCTATTCCAACTATACAGCAGTGTACAAAGTAGATGAAAGATCAACATATGCTTTGAGCTCTTTTAATATGATTGGAAATGCGTTTTTGAGGAGCATCACTGGCAACTCAAACGCTCTCATCTCTGCCTTTTACAAACTTTTCCCTTCAAATGATGGCATTGCACCTTCGGGATACAACTCATCGGATGGAACATGGCTGCTTATTACTATCATTGTCGGGTTCTCCTATCTCCTTTCAAATTCGATTGTGTTTCTCGTTGATGAAGTGGGCCGCCGAGCAAAACACCAACAAAAGGTCAGTGGGGTACGCACCATTCCCTTTTGGTTGGCAAATTATGCATTTGATGGCCTCTGTTTGCTTATCCTCTCTGTATACACCTTTCTGTTGCTTGATATCTCAAGCAGCTACTACTGGCACTTCTGGGTGGCCACAGTCTGTAGCTTTGTTCTTTTTGCGCTTGCAGCACTACCTTTCTTTTATTTGTGGAGCTTTGCCTTTGAAAGAGGGTCAGCAGCACAGGCGGGTTCTTATGCCTATTGCATAGTTTGCGGCATTATCTGGCTTGATGTCTTCTTCGCCCTGTGGTTCACCCGGTCTGTTGATGTTGAAATTGTTAATATCTGGTTGGCAATGGCATTTGGCATTCTTTGTCCGGTGAATTCACTTCTTCACTGCCTCATGGTTATTTCCAATATCGCTTCCTTGCAGTGCACTACTAATCCTGATTTAAAGCCGTATGATCTTTTTAATTTCAAAGGTCTTCTGATAGATTACATTGTGCTCGCCGGTCAAGCTGTTGTTTTCCCTTTAATTATTGCCTACCTGGAAAAACGAAAGGCCCTTGCACATCAAACATTCGGAAACAAAGTCAATGTTGATAACAATGAGGCATTTTTGCAGCAGCTTGATGATGATGTGAGAGCAGAGCATGTGAGTACCGAATCACTAGGAAAAGATGACGCAATGGTTGTTATTAAAAACGTGCGAAAGGAATACCCAAGAAGCGGAAATAACAAAAACTCAAAAGTCGCAGTCAGAAATGTCTCATTGAATATTCGAAAGGGCGAATGCTTTGGTTTACTTGGACCCAATGGAGCGGGAAAAACAAGTTTGCTCAAGACAATATCTGGGGATATTTTTCCAAGTGCCGGGGACTGCTACATCAATGGTTACTCTCTGGCAAAGGACTTGGCATCTCTTCAACAGAGTGTTGGTATCTGCCCTCAGTTTGATGCGTTGTTTGATCATCTAACTGTACGGGAACATCTGTATATGTACGCGCGGGCAAGAGGAATCTCAGAGTCGGTCATTGAAAGAGAAGTCAACAGTCTGATTGAAAAGCTTGATTTGGGGGCGCATCAGTTTAAACAGACGTCTGCATTGAGTGGAGGAAACAAACGAAAGTGCTCTGTTGCCATTGCACTTATTGGCAAGCCTCCGGTCATCTTGCTTGATGAGCCAAGCACTGGGATGGATCCTGCAGCAAAGCGTTTTATGTGGGATGTCATCCACTCTCTGAGAAAGGATCATGCTATCATTCTTACTACTCACGCAATGGAGGAATGCGAAGCTCTGTGTACTCGAATTGGAATTATGGTTGATGGAGAACTTAGGTCCATGGGAAGTCCGCAGCACTTAAAGAGTAAATTTGGTGATGGTTATTACCTTCAGATGAAGTTAAACTCATCGCGTGTTCCTGTTTTAGGTGACGACTCTACCGCGGCCAAGAGCATCGCAGAGCCATTGGAGACTCATGTGATGAGGGAGCTTCAAAAACAAATTCCTTCGATGGTGGTAACTGAAAAACGAACTGGACAGTTGAATGTTCATATCCCTCACTCTAAAGACCTTCCCATCGGAGAGTGTTTTAATATTGTTGAAGACCGCAAAGCGGAGTGGAACATCATCAATTATGATATCACTCAAACAACCCTTGAAACTATCTTTTTGAATTTTGGAGCTCTTCAAAACGATCTCAAGGCAGACTATAGCGAAGACAAGAAGCCAATGGATACCAAACACACCGAGGAAAGCCCTTTTGACAATTACAAAAACGCGGGCATGAACCTTCTTTACGCAACCTTTGGGATGGGCCTTATTGAAGCTATCATCACCTGGACTATAGCGTTGCTGCTACTTCTTCCAATCTTCACCTACAAGCTCTCTTTCAGATACTTTAACTTGGGCTGGAGATTCATGACTCCCTATGGAAGAACTCGAGACCCAATGGATAAGCCAATAACGGGCCCCATTGCTCGGCGTACCGGGTTTAATAACATCTTTCGAAAGGTTCTAGCTGTTTTTGGATTTCCATTTGCAGCATTTGCATCATTTATCTATCTCTCTTTCGCTCTTGTAAACTGCTTGACAATAGTCGGCTTCTTTTTTGCTAAATACAAGATTGACCACGTCAAAATGATTTTCTTGGCGATGAAAAGTGGTGAACCAAAACAAGAACAATTGAAAACAGAAGAAGAGTCCCGTGTCTGAGGAATAACGCCTGTTCTTTGCTACTCGCCCTTCACAATAAATATATAGAATCACATAAAACAGAACACCGTGCAAGGGCCTATGCTTCAGTTTGTTATTTCTCGCTATGCTCAACAACACGGAACGAAGCCCTGCTGCCGAGATACTTGTCCATACATAGATTCCGCTTTATGTAGTGTTATCAAACCCGTGTGTGTTCGGTGTTTGCTCCACAGGCAGACCCATCTCCAGGAAGGGGTTAAGAAAAAAAAGCAATTTACGTGCAGTGGCTGCTCCAACCATTTACATTTCAGCTATGTAATCAGAATCCGTGGATTTTTTATTGTTTTCTGGGTCACCGTTCAAACTGTACACGGCAATCACACATTTTAGTCGACTGGGAATATACACTAAAAGCCTCAACAGACCTTTGGATGTGTAGGGAGTCAGCTTCTTCCTTGCCGCATTTAGTGCACCATTCCTGGCAACTGTCCTCATTCATTTCGCAGTTTTGACATTGTACATGTGGCTTATGAAGTGAGACATTTAGAAAAATTTTAAGTTTTCCAGATTCTGCTTCACAATTTTTGCTGCATTGTTGGAAGTGTGGATTCGCACTTAACAAAAGATGCTTCCTCCCCCCTTTTATAGACGCCCCAGCGACAGTGGTGATTTGCAGAGTAACCCCAACCAGGAGAACTGAAAATACCGCCAGGCGAATGAATTGAGACAGGGAATGAGAATATTGATTCCAACTAGACGACATGATTTTACTCTAAAGCCTTTACTGATATCGAGATCTATCGAGTTTCAAAAAGATTCTTTGCTTTCCTACTCGTGGTTTGCTGTGTAAAACTGTCCTGGCGTGAGTGGACTCATTATTCATATCCAATTTTCAGTATTGGATGGTCGGAGTATCGAAATTTGAAAAACTCATCCTTCCCGTTTCCCTCCAACCGGCAACAACAGCCCTGCGGAGAAAATTCGAATTCGCCCCTCCCTTATTCAGACAGCCCCATGTACAGTGGGCATCATCTATTCCTTTACTGGCGCATTGTCCTTGACACATTGAGCATACTCCGATGAAGCAATCTTGAATTTGGGAGTTCCTCCGTTTGTCTTACATCCCAAGCAGAGGAGTTTACCAAATACTGCTACATCGTATTCAGCTCCAGCGGGCTTCAGGTTGACATCAAACACAGCGACAGTCCCTCCTTCTCTAACGGTGGGTTTGTCACCTGAGCCCGGCATCTCCATTGTGGTTTTATCAAATGTCATTTGCGAATTGCGTGAGCAGTAGAATGGAATTGGATATCCTTTCATAATATTTGAAGTTATAGTATTGCCCGCATTTACATTGACATTACTGAACTCACTCGCGGAAAGTCCATAGGTTGCACGGGCACTGCTGCTAGTGACAGCATTAATACCATTGATGGTAATAACAGATGCGTATCTTGCAGTGGCAATTTTTTGGCAGTTAGTCATGGTCACTTCTCTCATCGATACAAATGCATTGTTTGAAGAATAAACAGGTAAAGCAAAATTTTTAAACTCCACATTCTCCAATGCTACTGAAGATCCTTCAACTCGAACTGCAACATCGCTAGTAGATGATGCGGTGTTTTCAAAGAGGATGTTTTTAAACGTCAATCCAGTTGCTCCACTTCGGATTGCAATCATTTCTTCGTCATCAGTTTGTAAAATGGTTCCACTTCCGCCAGTACTGCCTTCAATTGTCACGCGTCCTCCATACGGAAAAGCATTCAGATTATACTTGGATAATGGAAAGGTACCTGCAGCGATGGAGATGGTAAACGACGCAGAGTCAGCCAGTCGGTAAGTACTTAAAGCATCTAATGCCTCAGCGACAGTAGCAAAATCTGCGGAAGGCCCAACAGTTCTCGTTGATCCAGAGGTCAGGACAACCTTATTCAAAGTATCTAGAGTGGAGGTCAATGACGATGGGAGCTCCAGGTTTGCAGCATATACCTTTGTTCCATTCAGGTGTATTGTTGAATCCGCTATAACGTGATAAGCGCCATCAATCACTTGGGTGGTGACAGTTGCACCACGGGAAGCTGATGCACAGACGGCCAAAAAAATGGCAGCAACCAAAAGTGTATATTTTGTTGAGCGTGACATTGAGGAAAAGACTGGAGACAGATAAGATTTAAATTTGAGAATCAGGTTGTTTGAAAGAACACGCTTAGATTATTAAAAGTTTTTAACTTGAACAGCTAATTGTTCTTTTCGCCATCCTGACTGGACCCTTTTATAACGGGTGGCTTGGGAAAATAATGGCTGAGGTAAGGAACGAAACAAAGAAATTTTGCTAACGTCGCCATTAACAAACAACTTTCCACAAAGCTAAAGCTGTGACTTGAGATACAAAATGGTTATCTCTCTTTGCGGTCGATTTGATAATTTATTGCTTTCACTTTTAACAGCGCAGATGACCAATATTTGTGACTCATGAGCCGCCAGTTAAATTATGAATTAAGATAGTCAGATGTGGTTGAAAAATCACCCCGTGACTGAAGAAATAGGACTTTAAAAACAAAATACAGCCATTGAGTCATTGAGTGCATCTGAAATTCAAACCTTGACGGACCCTTTGAATAGGTCCTGTAAACCACATTTCCTCCATTGACTTGATATGAACAACTCAAGATGAAACAAGCACGCAACACTCTGCAGCGCAGTGGCGATTGGTAGTTTAGTACCTCAGTATAGCTTTACTTTTCTTTCTCCTATGTGGTATCATGTTAATTTTCAAACACAAAAGACTGCTATAGTTTCAATGGATCTTTTTGCAGGGGCTTATTTTTACTGCTCAACCTCCCAACAGCAATTAAATCATTGTTTGCACTAGCTACTAGATAGCTACTAGAAGGGGATTGCCTAACAAGGATGTCTCTCGTACAGAATAAATAACTCTACACACGATTAAGCAAATAACCCCCCACCAAGAACCTTTTATAACACAACGCCCCGCCACTTGTCCCACAATACCACCCCCCTCGTTGCGTCACCATTACCTGCATACAGCAGCTCCTCGTCAAAGTACACTCTTCCAGCCCCAGAGTCAGCCCTACTGTGTTTTTGCTTTTTCGTACACCCCACATTGTCAGTTTCTTGTCTTAATGAAAGAGCAGGTGAAAGAGCATGCCTTTTATTCACTTCTTTAAACTCAGTTGACTTGGAATAGCTTTCGGTATACTGATTCGTTTTGCACTTAATCCAAAATCACCCCGCTGTCCCTCTCTATCAACCCGAAGCTTCAACTCGCTCCAACCCTGCTCCAACCAGCGGAACTCCTCCTGGCCTTCAGGGAAGTGAGTTACCTATCTCTAGTATCCTGCGTGTAATTCTCGGCCAACCAATTCTTAAAGGACATGTTCCAGTCGGCTATAGTTGTGGTGTAGCATTGGCAGCGTTGTTTTTCAGTGGAAGCCCTTGGAATTTGGTAATTTGGCACACACAGCGCCCGAAAGAATGCAACGCAGTTATCACAACGGCTACTTAGGCGATAATTATTCTGTAGGTATAGCATTTAACAAATGTTTAGAGCTTAATACAAATTACTTTCAAGATAAAATATCATTTTATACCAGGATGCTCCCAGAAAATTGTTCAAAACACCGCCCCTGCTTCCACTGTCTTCAATTGTGAGAGGTCAACTCAATGAAAACAAAATTGATTGTATTACAAATTGCCTCAAGTTTACGGAAGGTAGTGATAATGACTGTTTATCAGTTTGTGGAATGTGTGAAGTCTCTATGTCTTTACCTAGAGGTATGCAAAGAGTTACTCGTATATTTCGTTTACAACCCTGATATTGTTAACACAAAAAGAAAAAACAAAAGGAGTTTTGTGTGCACGTGGTCGAAAAAAGTAAATTCGTTGAAAAGTGAAATTTTCCCGCCAAAAAAGCCGAAAAGAAAAAAAAAATTACGTAATTGTAAAAAAAAAGATTACGTAGTTTTTTCACTTTTCATTCTAACGAAAGAGTTTTAATT
>PDIM01010392.1:10941-25432 GCA_002811675.1 Ichthyosporea sp. XGB-2017a
TTATATAAAAACTGTTGAAAATTTCAAAATTTGAATTTGTGAATCATCAAAACAAAACAAAAAATAAAATAAAATAAATCAAGATTCTAAGATTTGAGACTAAGGTGATATGTTTTCCTGGGGATCATTGCTTAGACCAGTACTGGGTGCTGGTCGGGGAGGGGTAAGATGCGAGGGTTTAAGTCAAATTGTGAGGCGGAATCACACAAAAGGAAACTCCTTCTCAAAAGCAACACTTCGCCGCTTTGATTCTTACCCGGGGGGTTTCTCACTATTACGCTTTCATGGCGGACCTTTGAGTCAATGGATTCCTCGTTTTCTTTTTAGTTGCTCAAGAGCCGCAACTAAGTCCTGTGGTAATATCAAGGAAACGATCATCAGGGGCGTTGAGGAGGATTCAGGGGTGGTTGCCAGTTGTGGAAATCTGAGAACAACAAGCAGTGATGGGATAAACGAGGACTACCAGGGTAGTGATGTTTTAGGAAACGAAAGTGAAGGGATTGATTCGTGTGTTCCCGGTAGCAAAGATAGGAAGGCAATTGAAAATACGCTCAACTCGGTAGTTAAAATCTACACTGTGGCTGTGCATCCCAATTTTCAACAACCTTGGAGTGTCAAGTCGCAGAAAGAGTCTTCTGGATCTGGATTTGCCATTGAAGGACAACGAATTTTAACTAATGCACATGTCATAGCCAACGCGACGTCTGTAGTAGTCCGTAAACATGGATCTCCCATTAAATACATGGCAAGGGTTGAGCATGTTGGTCACGAGTGTGATCTGGCCTTGCTTAAAGTTGATGACGAGGAGTCCTTTTGGTGCGATGTTCCTCCTTTGGAGTTTGGCACTATTCCTGATCTGAGGGATAAAGTGACTGTGTATGGGTTCCCAGAGGGGGGAGATTCTGTGAGTCTTAGTGTTGGGGTTATTTCTCGGATTGAATTACAACAGTACGCACATGGAGCATTTACTTTGCTCGCATTGCAAATTGATGCGGCCATCAACCCTGGAAATAGCGGAGGACCTACATTACAAGGGGAAAAGGTGGTTGGTGTGGCATTCCAGCGCCTGCCAGGGGCGGAAAACATTGGGTACATAATTCCGTTGCCAATCATTAACCATTTCTTGGAAGATATCAAGCGCCACAATCGCTATACCGGGTTTTGTAAATTGGGGTTTTATTGTCAAACACTAGAGAATCCACAAATGCGAGATTATTTGCATTTGCCAAAGGATAAATCTGGCGTTTTAGTTACCAAAACATTGGGGGATACCTCTTCTGTTCTGCAGAAGGATGATATTGTAATGCATATTGATGGAACACCGATTGCAAACGATGGAACGGTGAGCTTCAGAAATAAGCAGAGGATTTTTTTCGACTATAAGCTTGTGAATCGCTTCATAGGTGACAAAATCAAATTGATGGTCTGGAGGGACAGAACAGCACAAGAATTGGAGCTATGTTTACGTATAATTGAACCCTTGGTGCCGGCTCATTTATATGACAAGGAACCAAATTACTTTATTTTTGCAGGTCTTGTTTTTGTACCGTTGGTACAACCGTACTTGCATGAATGGGGTGAGCAATGGTACAACAATGCTCCCAGACATTTAACAATGAAAGCATTGCAAGGCACGAGGCGTGATGGGGAAGAAGAAATTGTTGTCTTGTCACATGTTCTAGTCGATGAGGTTAATTATGGATATCACCAGCTAAACGACGTTCAAGTCCTGAAATTTAATGGCGAATCTATCAAAAATCTGGCACATCTTACAGAGCTCGTGAGTGGTTCGCAAGAAGAATTCGTCCGATTTGATCTTGATGATGACCTGTAAGTATTTGTTAGTCATTCCACAGTCTACCTATTGCATTAATTAAAACATTTCCATTTATTTATTAACTGCGGATATCACTCTTATTTCTGTTAGAACCATCGTCATGAAACGGGAATCGGCAATGAACGCAAATCGTCATATTCTACAAAGTCACAGAATTCCAGAAGATAGGTGTATTGAAAAATAAAGGAAGAATTTAACCTGGTATTCATCAAGAGGTTTAACATCCTCAGGAAGATACTTCTACGCCTTTTGGCTCAGAATTGTCGGAGTCCAACAAGCGTTCATACATGTCCATGGCGTCTACAAGGTCATCATTTAACGGCAAATACTCATTAAGCTGGGCTACATCTTCATTACCGTTAATGTGGTCTTGCAATTTCAATTTACACGCGGCCAGTACCTGATAAAGCTGCTGTGCCACATCATTATTTTTCAAATCGTTCGCTTTCGGATCAACGAAAGATAACACTTCTCGCAGAAGACTGACATTACCTCTAATATACTCAGGGTCGAATTCATCCAAGCCTCTGCTAGCATCCCCTGCCAAATAGTCACCACCATCACTTCCCGTTTCAGAATCACTGTCACCTGCCCCGTCCGCACCTTCATCATTTGATATGGTGGCCGGAACAAGCTCATTCGAACGTACAACAGAATCATTTCGGTCCAGATAAATCAAAATCTCATCCAGGAGAGATCGATCCATCTCTGTGCATTTCACCTCAGGTTCGTCCACTTCAAAGTTAAGCATTGTGGTATTCATCTTCAAAGCCCGTGTAAATGCCATAAGCCCGGCAGTTTTACAATCATTCCCCTTCAGATCAACCCATTCTAAACTCCTATTTTCAGCCAAAGCTTCTGCAAAAGCGACGGCGCCCTCAGACTCCATCCCCGTATGAGCAAGATTTAAATGCTTTATAGCCTTATTTATGATAAGACAATTTTTGAAGTCGATGAAAGGTTCGAGATACTTGAACATATTATTGTAACTCAAATTTAGCGTTCTTAAATGACGATTGGAAGTCAAAGCTATCCCCAGTGCCTTTATCCCATTGCCCGAGATGCTGTTATTAGATAGATTAAGAATCTCGAGGGTCTTGTTCTTACAAAGGCTATCCGCTATATACATTGCACCAATATCTTGGATATTGTTATTCCTAAGATCCAAGTGACACAAACTGCTCCCATTGGCCGATATCAAATCCGCAAAATGTTTCGCCCCAACTGATGTTATTTTGTTCATTGACAAATGCGCTGTCTTTAAAGAGCGACAAAGCTTAATGGCACCACAAAACACCTCAACAAGTGCAGGTTTCTTTAAATTACATTCTTTCATAACCAAAATCTCGATACGGGTATTGCGAAACCCACATTTCAGCTGATCGAGTCGTTTTTTGTCCATTTCAATCCCCGACAAGTTTAGTGATACCAATGTCTTTTGTATGTTTAGGATCGTCGAGACATGGCGCATTCCCGCAGCTTTGATTTTACGATTCTCGCTCAAATCCAAATGCATAACGGTTCTTTTCTTCAGAACTGCCTGGCAAACATCATGCATCACTTTATCCGTTATACCGCAATTCACCAATTTCAACACCTCAAGAGCCCCACAGTTCATAATAAGCTTCAAAATTGGCTCGCCTTTTTTCCCATCCAATTTAGCCCCATTCAGTTCCAGACACGTATATGGCGCCCCTTCATCATCGGCCTTTTCCAATTGCTCCACGACCCTTTGGATAGGAGCCATTTTCGACACCTCACACGCCTTTTTAAACAGTGACAGTAGTTCAAAAGGATGGAGACCCTTTGGCCTATCACCCCCACCCCCCATCAACCGTGTATTTGTCACCCTTTTAGGAGGCATTTTTGGTCGATCTCCAGGCGCATTATCTGGCACATCAAAACGCACCTTCTTTGGTGATTTTGGACAGCTATTGGCAGTGCCTTTTTGAGTTTTCTTTAACAAAGATTTAGAGGTACTCTTCTCAACACCAGCTGTATTTTCAGAACTTGAAGTGTTCTTCCCATTTGCCAACTCACCAACACTTCCTGCATTTGCTGCCGTGTTCTTCGATAGCACATCATTTTTTTCCTTCTCGTCTTCATCAAGCCCAGCAACAACGTCGTCTTGAAACTTAAGAAAGCTCCCTTCCTTTCCCTCACCCAGCAAGGTTCCCACCATCCCATTCTTCATTTCAATCTTACTATATGCTCCATTATTATCACTACAATCCGCAGCAGACGCTGCCGCAATCAGAGCTTCATCCATTTCCACTTTCATATTGCTGTTATTTCTATTATGATGTACATTATTATTATTCACCAAAAGTCCCGACTGCGGCACAAGCTTTCCCCCTGTGATCAAATTATTCTTTTGCACCCCAACACCCGCACCCGCGATCCCATTCTCTTTTGCTTCCCCGGACTCATCATAAGTGTCCGAAACCTCTGAAGCCTTCCCATTGCCTTTAACTCCTACCGAGCCATGAGGATTCCTTTCCACCCCGGGAGTGACATCTTCACTCATCACTGCTTGCATCAAAGCATTGACTTCCTCATCCTCCTCCATGATAGTTTGCTCATCCCCTTTCACAGAGAGCGCTTAACACGAAATACAAAACTAAAACAAAAAGTGTTTCTTCTTTGCTTTTCCACTATAAACAAAATGAAAGCTTTCAGTGGAAAATAATCAAACTTCCCTCTGTTTCTTTTTTACTGAATCTCTTGCAAAGCAAAAGCAAACACACACACACACACACAAATCAAGCCTAGTCCTCTTCTTAGCTACAAATCAAGCCTAGTCCTCTTCTTAGCTACAAATCAAGCCTAGTCCTCTTCTTAGTTACAAATCAAGCCTAGTCCTCTTCTTAGTTTTCAAATATTCGATTTAACTTCCTTTATCTTTCTCTCTCTCTCTCTCTAATTCAAAAAAACACAAAAAAAAAAAGAAAAACAAAAAAGAAATAAAAAATGGAAAAACAAAAAATGAAATTTAAAAGGGGAGCTGAAGCAGGGATCGGCTCCCCGATTAAAATTTTATTTTGCACGAGGATTTTGCACAGGGAGCTCCCTGATTTTGCAGCCCTGCGCCAGCGCGAAATATAAACAAAAAAAGCACAACAAAAAAAAGAAGCAAAATTTTTGAAAGGAAAAAGTTGCATAGTTCTTTGAAGAAGATGAGAAGATGAGAAGATGTACAAGCTTTGGATACTTGTCTATCAACATCAACTCATGCATGAGACTATTTTATTTGTTCTTCAGAATCAGGTGAGGGGGTTTGGCACTGCTGCATGCAGGGATCGTTTTATAATTATAATATTGTAAAGTATAAATTCGGTTCATAGTGTTCTTTTTTACCTTTATTAGGCTCGATAAACTTCTACAAACTTATATTCTGGTCAAAATAAATAATAAATGGATGAAATTATAATAAACATGTCAAGTGACGATATATATAAAAGGTTATAATATATTGCAGTGTTTATGTATTTCAATTGTAGTACGTATTATAATAACTCATCATCAGGTCTGTTTCCAGAAGTTTGTATTGTTCAAATAGCAACGGGTGCTCGTGAGAATATGAGTGTAGTCTTCAGGAAACGGGGAGTTGCTCTTTGAGAAGTCTTTACTATCTTTCATGTCTTGCACTGGTGGCGGTTCATCACTACCAGAACGCTCCTCCTCAGAGAGATAGAGTATAGATAAACTGAAGAAAGCATTGTCCTCGCTAAGGTTCCCCAAATAGCGCGCTTTCCAATCTGGAAAAGGAATGAATTTGAGTGCATTCCGCTTTTCTTTGGGGACAATACCGCGCACATACTCTTCCCAGGAGATTGATGCAGGATTAAGCAAGTTTAAAACAAAGAGCCCATTCCATTTACCGTGCATATTAGCAGGCAAACCAACAATCTCAGATGCAATTACATCTACTGGGGACATTTCAATGCGGAGATTCCACATTGGAAAGGCATTTAGCTGCAAACAACCTTTTACAAGCAAAAGCAGATGGTTCATGGACGCATTAGTCACCCCTCGCACCTCTGTCCCTACTACATTACCGAGCCTGATGACAGCGCATGGAAGTCCGCGTTTGCCCACCTCATCTAGAATTTGTTCACAAATCCATTTTGTTTGCGAGTACCCATCGATGGGCATTTTGTTTGAGGTACAGTCTGGTATGTCTTTCGAAGTGTTTCCATAACTGCATGCAGCACTTACAGTTGAAACGAAATAAAAGGCCTTATTTTTGACTGTCGTTGCAATTCGTAAAAGTTCCAAGGTGCTCAGAACATTCACACTCCTTAGCGAAGCGTAATCCAGTACATGATTCACGTGCGCACCACAGTGGTAAACTGCATCAACTTCTTCACATAGCATATCAAATAAGTCAACAGATAATCCAAGCCCACCAGCAGCAAGATTACCATCGATTATGACAATCCTTTGATGTTGATTGACCGAATTCTGGTCTCTACACTCATTTAACACGCAAAGCAAGTCGTTCAAACCAAACTTTTCGGCTCCGTAAATAAGCTTATCAAACCCGGTTAGACCGTTACTTCCATTTCGCAAGAAGCAAAAAACAATTGCATTCGTTTTTAGAATAACTTCATTTAAAATATGAATACCTACAAACCCACTTCCCCCTGTTAGTAGAATTTTGCGAGCTTCATACAAGTTTTCTATAGCTGCAAAGTTACCTTTCTCGTCGAGAACAGGCCACACCGTCGAATTCAGATTCAAATCTTCCTCGGCTTTCTTGCGTTCCTCATTTTTGCAAACAGAAACTGTTTTTTGGCTGAATATATCTTTCTTCCGCTTTGCAATTATATCTGCCAGCTGTCTTATATACGGTGCCGAAATAAACTCTTCAAACCCCAATTCGCACTTAAATCGCTTTTTGACTTCAAAGATCATTCTTGCAAGTGATATTGAATGACCACCCAAAGCAAAAAAGCTGTCAGAAAGACTAATCAATTCCTTATCAACACGAAGCAGTTCTGACCACAGCAAAACTAGCTGTTGTTCAAGAGGGCTAAGAAGGCTCTTATTCGGGATTACAAGTTCTCTGGTAAGTTTGGGAAGCAATCTTCTATCTATCACTCCATTGTTATCAATTGCAAATCCTCCTACCAGAAATATCCCAGAGGGAATGATCAAAGAGGAACTATTTTCTTGTATATATGCCTTCAGGCGGCTATGAGCGTCCTCCACATCAGTATGATCCTTAACACTATAATACAGAACAGCCTTTGTATCCAATGATTTCAGCTCACCGTCTGCGTATTCGCTCTGATCTATTACATCTACTACTGGAACGACTACAATTTCCAAGATGAAATCAAATTGCTTCATACAGTTCGCAACTACATGAGAAAATATTCCTTCCTTGTTTGGTTGGACGTTAAAAGAAGACTTTTCAGAAAGGTAAAGTTTTCCCCCGTCAGACCAAACAGCAATGATGCCTGTATCAATGAGTTCTAGACACTGTAAAACATTTCTATCCACTATAGGCATTTCTAATGTCTGACATTCTTTCTTGCACACGAACAGTCTACCTTTAACCCCTATGGGGCTTAGGTCCATTTGCTCATCCAAAACAAAAGTCCCGACATTACTTCCTGGAGTACCCAATAGAATCTGACTTCCCCAATAGTCATGATCAGACAATCGATGTGAAGTCGCAAATGGAAGTCTAGGGAGGAGGCTCCAAGCACTATAGCTGTTTTTGGGGATGCACTCAAAATACTTTTCGTAAATGCTGCACGCCATGGTAACATTGTGCCCCTCAAAAGTCACAAGCAGGCCAGTAAGCTTTGAAAATAATGTTGGCATCTTTGCTAGAAGTCTACTCAACAGAGTGGGCGGCGTTATCACTGTAGCCACTTTCTCGCACAACAAAAAATCAGTACACAGATTAGCATCAAGAATGGCACTATAAGACTCCGTAAAGCAAAGAGTAATGCCTGCCCAAATACATGAAAATATGTTGAACACATGCGCAGCGGATGAGGGGGGGGCAAAACTAGCCGTTCCTTCGCAGCTATGAGGGGGAAACTCTATGCTGATATTTTTAAGCTCTAAAATGTCTTGATGTGAAACCTGAACTACAGTACTTTCACTCATGCAGTAACAGAAAGGGCTAGTACTGAGCGACGCTTCGACCGGAAACATGGTTGATAAAAGTTCTCCGATCTTTTGTTCATTCGGGGAACTAAGATTGTTAATACTTTCAAATTCGACAAAACAAGCCTTAGCTTCAGGTCCACAACAAGAAATAGATCGCGCACACACTAAAACACTTTCACCAAAATGCGACTCTGGAAATTCACTAGGGGAGTCTCTAAAAAGAAAAACTGGTAAACCCAGACGGGAGAGGGCCAAAAGACGTATCAAGTCATACATTCCAAAACCAACTTGCAAATACGCAGCTTTGCAGCATTTTACTTTTGTTTCCCCTTCAAGGGTGATAATTTTCTCTGCAATTATTTCCGACAAACGCAAAATTTCAAAACAGTGTACTTTCTTGTATGCTGTTTTCATCGCGATAAAATTTTCTCTCACACATTTAGAAAACTCACACAAGGCACCGAAAACAGTAGTGTGTTCCATAGGTACACTCTCCGCCTCATTTAGCAGCCTCGGATAAGACCATTTTGTTAGAAGGTGCCTCTCTGTTTCAGCTAACATCGTAAAATCACCAACACACATATCAACATTCGCAGTGCAGCAATGGATTAGGCTCAATAGATGCCCTTTCATGCGCTCGATTGTCTCCTTTTCAAATAAGTCTGTGTCATATTCGAATTGAACTTCCACCAGCTCATCTGAATGGAGGTAGACAAACACTCCCAAATCAAATTTAGATGTATGATTGTCTAAAACCCAAGCAGACCAAGCGCAGTCACCATCCAGTTTACCGCAAAGCTCCACACCATTTTGCACAATAAAAAACGTCTGAAACAGAGATGGCATATTGCCTTCCTTGTAGACCAAATCCAAAAGAACCGAAATTGGGGTTGATTGGTGCTCATAAACTCTGATCGCATCTTTTGTCACACGCTCAACCAAAGTCTTAAAACTTTCGCTAGGATCAAGTTTTACTCGGTAAGGCAAAGGATTTACAAAGAGACCAACCATATCTTCTACTTCTTCGAATTGTCGATTAGCAAGTGGACCGCCAACCATAACATCTTTCATATTTGTGTACTTATACAGCATCAGAGCATAGATAGCCAGCAGAACGGCAAAGGTAGTGCTTTTTAGCTCTCTGGCTCTTCGTTTTAATTGATCAAAAAGAGGGAAAGGTATTTCACACGTTAGGGTATTTCCTTCATACGATTTCTGCTTAGGCCTTGTGAAATCAAGAGGAAGTTCAAGAGGCTTAATACCATTCAAATACTCCTTCCAAAATGAAAATTCAGCACTGCCAAGGTTTCCACTTGGCCTCCAGTCCTCTTTGTGTGAACTTACTGCTTTACAATAATCAACAAAATCTACTGGTGACTTTGTCTTTGATTTAGTTTTCAAAGTGGTGCTCTGACCAATTTTCGTCTTTTGCATCAGTGTTGCGTATTCTTGCTCGATATGATTCATCAGTACATCAACAGACCAGCCATCGAAAACAATATGATGAACAGTAAAATACAGTTCCGCTTTCAAGTGGGGGAAGATAACAAACTTCATTTTCAAAAGCGGAACTTCTCCAAGATCAAAAACAACCCTTTCAAGCTCTTTCTTCAAGTTCTCAAGAATGCATAATCTGGTTGAATTTCGCATGCCTATGTCACTTACGTCGACAATTTCAACAGGGAAATCAACGTTTTCAAAAACTTTCTGCATAGGAATACCGTCGATATCCATAAACATTGTCTTAAAAGCAACGTGGTTATTAAGAACGTTCTTTACAGCACAAAGTAAAATATCAGTATCCACATATCCGCAAAATTGGATCTTCATTGGCACATTGTACACTGAGCAGTGATTAAGTTTATCAAAAATATACAGCATTTCTTGAGAAGGAGAGAGTGGGCACCAGACATCGAATTTCTTTTCTCGAGAAACAATATTCATGTCAGCACCTCGCTCGATTGAATGGTGACATTTGTCCTCAATAATGGCTGCCAATGAACTTAACGAAGAAGACCCCAAAACGTCTTTGATGCAAACTCTAACTCCAAATCTGGATTTCACTCTCGCAATAAGTTGAATGGATGACAAAGAATCACCTCCATTTTCCAAAAACGATTTGGAAAATTCAAACACTTCACAAGGTCGAAAAATCAAATCAGCCATTGTTCTGGCTAAATATTTTTCTATCTCTGTGCCCCACCTCTGTTCCTCAGAACCTTTTCCTCCATTTGAAGCGCAAGGACTGGGAAGCTTTGTTCTATCAATTTTTCCGTTTGGTGTTAGCTTAAAATTACCAACATTTACAAGAAAAGACGGCATCATATAAGCAGGAAGATGCATGCGCAGATGTGACATAACTGCACTCTCGGACAAGGCAAAACTCCTTTCACTCTCAAAGTATAAAGCCAGCTTCTTTTCTGACGCGCTGGGATCAGGCACTACCACTGTACACACACATGTCGCCACACCCTCACATTCTTTAGCAACTGATTCTATTTCCTCCAACTCAATACGAAATCCTCTTATCTTCACCTGATTATCTACGCGACCAACAAACATATAATTACCGTCTTCTGCTATATCAACAACGTCGCCCGTACGATACAAACACTCATGCGGCTCGTTCCCAGAAGACGGTTTCATAAATGCTTTTTGGTTAGCTGTAGGATTATTCCAATAACCCCCACACACACCATCCCCCCCAACAACCAGCTCCCCTCTTGCTCCCGGACTAGAAATAAAACATGCATTTTCAGTATCCCATACTTGGCACGTCGTTTGCAACAGCGGTTTTCCAATAGGAACACGACTGGCATTGCCCAATAGTTTACAATCAAATGTTGTAGTGAAGACTCCATTTTCGGTTGGTCCGTATACGCTGCGAAACTCTTTCGGACAGCCATTATCAAGAACCTTGCGCACACTCTTTGGGGATACTACATCACCGCCAGTTGCCAGCCAAAAAAGAGGCTCAAAAATTTCACTTCTCGCCCCTACTAACTTGTCAAAGAGGGCAGCCGTTACAAACATCCTTGTAATATTTCGCTCTTTTAAAAACAATGCAAGCAATGAAGGGTCAAGGAGAGTATCATGACTACAAAATACAACGGTATTGCCGGTGCAAATTGTGCACCATATTTCCATCAACGAAGCATCAAACCCAAAATTTGCAACAGCAATCTGTCTATCTTTCATTTTTCGATACTTGACACCAGTTTGGTCACATGCCACACGAACAATATTCTTTTGCATTATCTTTACTCCTTTTGGTGTGCCTGTCGTACCTGAAGTATATAGCAGAGCCAATACTGCATCTTGATTGCTGGCTCTTGATGGAAGTGAAATTAAAGAAGAATCGAATGACAATTCGATGTTGTTAAAAACTATATACATCTCTCTATGCCCAAACTCTTTCGAGATCCCTCGTTCTAGAATGTGCCTGACGAAATCAACGTACGTTAAGGAAACCAATACCTTCCGAACATTAGCGTTCTCCACGATAGTTACCAGTCTTTTTGGGGGGAGAGATGGGTCTAATGGAACATAATAACAACCCGCCTTTACAGCGCCAACAATTTGTATAATACATTCGAATGTTTGCTCCATAACAACACCCACACCATTCCCAATTTCAATGCCCTCTCGAATCAAATACTTTGCGAAATTATCGGACTTTGAATGCAATTCCCTAAAGGATATCTGCATTCCATCAAACAGCTCTACACTAGCTCTCTCACCTGCTTCTAGTGCAGCAGCTACAAACTCATAAAGCAGGGTACCTTTCTTGTATGGGTTTATATTTTCTAGCCGTGAACTCGAAGGATCATACGGGTCACTCAAAATCTTTTTATCGATTTTTCCATTATCAGTAAGAGTAAAATTGTCCATTTCAACGAAAAAACTTGGAATCATGTACTCAGGAAGGTGCTTGTGGGCATACGTTTTCAGATTATTGGAAGAAACATGGGACCCTGATTTATAATAAGCAACTATATGCTTTTCTGACCTTTCACTTCCCAAGTATGAGAATGCTTTGGCACAAAGCTGTTCGATTCCAGGGCACGAATTTAAAATACACTCAATTTCTCCAATCTCCACTCGAAAACCGTTCACTTTAACTTGGTCATCTAGACGTCCCATAAAAATTAAATTTTTGCGCTCACCAATACATACACGGTCACCAGTTAGATATAAGACGCCCCCCTCCCCCATATTTACCTCACTGCCACAGATGCCCAGAGCGTTTGGGCTCACAAATCTTTCTTTTGTCAACGTCTCCCTTCCCAGATAACCTATAGCCACACCAATTCCACCAACAACAAGTTCCCCTTCAGTCCCAATATCCTCAAGCACTTTGTGACTTTCATTATCCCATACAAACACAGAGGTACCCCAAGTTGCAGTTCCTATGGGGACTTTATGGGCCCATGGCAATACCTTCTTTGCAGCTTCCTGAAATGAGATATTCCACTTCTGACATCCTTCCCACACATTCTTACTAGACTGCGCACAATCGATTTCATATATCGTAGATACCACACCATTCTCCGTAGGCCCATACAAGTTCAAAACCTTCTTGGGGAAGCCAGCTCCACACTCGAGAATTCTTAAAACAGAGTTTGGATTGAAGACATCACCACCCACACAAAGACACTCCATTTTAGCAAACATTTCCGGTAAGCAGTGCGACAACATATCAAACAAGGCTGGTGTGATCAGTGCTAGATCAATCATCCCCCCATACAACCATCTTTTAAACTCCAATGGATCAAGGACTGTTTTCATACTAACAATGCTAAGACAACCGCCACAAAGAAGCGAGCCCCACACTTCGAATAAAGTCGCATCAAAACCTAAATTTGCTGTCAGCCCCATTTTCTTATTCGAGCCAAAGCAAAAGCGTTTCTCATCCAAAAGGCGCACAATATTCGCCTGACTAATCAAAACGCCTTTTGGCTTTCCAGTCGATCCAGAAGTATACACAACAGCCAAAACGGAAGAACCCATTACCTGATGCCCTGTAGGAAGACTTTTGCTTTTACCTACTTTTGCTGCAGTATCAACTACCACATCCCCTTTTGTTGTTAGCCCTTTCTCACAGTCGATTAACACGAGTCTCCCTGAACACTTGCCCTCCAGCACATTCTTAAACTTTTCGACCGACACCACTACTGCAGGTTTGCAGTCCCCAAGGATATATTCTAATCTTTCCCTATGCACACTACAATCCAACGGCACATATGTGGCCCCAGCCTTAATAGCAGCCAGAGTCCACACAATCAGATCCAAATTCCTTTCTAAGAAAATGGCAACGTAATCCCTTTTGGAAACCCCATGACTATTACACAAATATTCTGCCGCTTGATCGGAAAGCAAATCAAGCTCTCCATATGTCAGTCTATCAATACCCTTAATCGAAAATCCCTGATTGGAAGCTTCAACGGCTTTCACTTCACAATCAGCTTCCGAGAATATCCCCTCGAATCCAAGCTGCGGTTGCGGCGATTGATTTGATTTCTTATCACTACTGTTACCACTGCTACAATGCCCATTAGCATTACAAACCTGATCATGACCATTCCACACCTCTACACACACCCGATCTGGAGTCCTACGCACCCAATGAAGAAATCTCCCCACAATGGTGTTCCATGGCGGCAAGTAAGAGGTGGATATCTGACTGTGGCAGGTGGAATCATACACGGAAGAATGACAATGAGTGGATTTGTGATTATTCTCCATATTATTAGCAGTATTATCACAAGAAGTAGTGCCTCTATATTCTTAATCCTCTTTCATTCACAATAGGAACACAAAAGAAAACTCCTTCAAAAATGAAATTAGAATTACTAAAAAATCTTCAACATAAGCAAATCAAAAAAAGAAAAACGGAGGCGTGAGTTTTTGCGGTTTTTTTTTCCTGAGGAGCCTCCTTGTTTTTTCCCCCCAGGCCAGCTACAGCTCCATGTGATTTTTGAAATTCCCTAAAGGGAATTAATTATTATTGTAGGAATCATCCATTAGTGAAGCAGACTGTGAGATCCTTTTTTGTTCCTTTCTTTGTGAATGTTATCTTGACATTCATGAGGGAATTCTCGCATGGTGCATGGAAAGATGCATTGAGACGAGACGAATGGTTGAATGCCAAGGAAGAAATGCTTCGAAATCGGGTGCAATTTTTGATTCTCTTCATCTATTTACCGGTACGAAGTTACGCTGTAATAAAGGTTTGGTGGGCCCTATGGGGATGGTGCGTCCGTTGAAAGCAAACAGGCGTCCATTATTTAGATGCTCACATTTGCCGCTGGATAATTGAAAGTCGACTTCATTCACCCTAAGACTACTCTTTATATAACAAAGCAGTTCCTATTTCTATCGGTTGCGGCCATATCTAGCAGAAAGCACCTCTTCTTATAATTTAGGTCCGAGAATTTTGGATCTGATCAAAGTACTGGATCCGACCTACGTGGAGGGTTAGGGTGAGGGTTATGTATGGTTGGCGAGATCGAATTAGATTTGGTT